>ML838796.1:0-21069 GCA_009831015.1 Picea engelmannii
TCAGGAAGATTGGTTGCAACTGCAACAAGAAGACCGAACAACATATACATCCTATAAATGAATAAGAGAGAGAAGACAAAAGGCACATAAAAGGATTCCAAGGAATAAAAAGTCCCAAAGACCAAAAATAAGGATGAAGTATTATTGAGTGCCACATGTTTAGGGGGAGCAGCCCCAAAGAAGAAGGCTACCTTTTTCCATTAAACTCAGGGGGAGAAGCCATACCCTTTTCCATTAATGTTAAAGGGGGAGATAAATTGGGATCATGATGATAGAGGGAGCATGAGTTTTTCCATCAATGACAAAGGGGGAGATTGTTGGAAGATTGGTTGTTATCATTGATGTCAACCCTAGTCATGGGTTTTGGACCGCAAGATTGATAAAGGTATTTGGACATGAAGGACAGTGCACATGAATATACAACACCCATGAATGGATAGTATACATCATGTTTTTTTTGGTGGTATGTGGCACGTCACGTGGATCCTCATGGTTGAGGAGAAATGAATTTTTGAAGATGACAAAGTGAATTGAAGAAGGAAATACATGTAGGCCCCAAAGATAATTAAAGAAAAGAATTACAAAATAAGAAAGTGCCAGGTCGGACCTAATGTTAAAATGAAGTGACATAAATGGTATAAATAAACATCATTATACATTTATTTTTATACAAGTCTAATTTCATAGGTAATAAGAAGAAAAGAAGGCCGGATTTCAAGGGAGGATGAAGTCTATTGGTGATGTGTTCTAAGGTATGTTATTTTTAGGTCATCTTACCATTTTTGCTATAAATTTTTTTCTAGAATGATTCAGATGGTGAAATCTCTATGGTATTGAGAATACATATCAAGGTACCTCTAGTAAAAATTTCAGCTCCTGATTCACTATAATTAGGGAGATACACTGTGTGGAAGATAGGGTTTGTGACCAGTGCTGAAGCTAGTCAATAAACAGGTGTTCCGGGTAAAACAATAATAAATTCTTCCTACAGAATACAAATGTAGTGGGACCACTTCCATTGGAAATATTATGGACTTTGGTTTCTTGTGTGTGTGTTTCAGAATTGGATTGTAAATATTGAGCATGGGGCATGTTGTATAAGTTGAGTCTTCTGAATAGACCAGAATTGAATAAAGTCTACCATTCTTTCTATAACCTCTTTTTGGGGAGGATTCAAGGAGTGAAAATTAGAGGAGTTTCAGAGAATACATTGAGTAATATTATCTACAGGATCAGAGTACTCCAAGAATTGAAGAATTGCAGAAATTGAAGAAGTCTCAGGAAGCATTATCAGGTTCTATGTGATGATTGGTTGATGGTGATGATTTAATGTAAAGTTTTATTATCTCTCATATATTCTTGGGTGGAAGGAAGGGGAAAGGATGGAGAGTTCAAATATCTCTTGATATTGGAGGATTGTATCTTCCTCTTGGACGTTTATCCCTCCCTTTACATTTGGAAGCTGTAGCTACCTTTGGAAGTCATTACTTCCCTTGAACAATAACTATTGATTATTTCTTATATATTGTGCATGGTGTATTGTGGTGTATTGGTGTAACTCTTATAATATTATTCATTGCTCATTGGATATAGTTGAATGGTTTAAGTATAAGTTGAAAAAGGTTTTAAATTGTACTTGATACTGATTCAACCCCCTCTCAGTATCAACTCCACGTACCTGTTGACATATTGATATTGTTATCACTTCAAGAAACTCTTTGAGGTTGTGTATCAAAGATGCTTGGTAACTTAAGATAAACTTGTTTTTGTATTTTTGTATGTGTGGATTAATGGGATAAATCAATTACATTATGGTATTCAGAAAGTCAAAATGAGAATCAAATGAATCAGTTCTCTCAAGGATCAATAATCAGATGATAATTTTTAAGTGGGTGATAAAACAATGCTTATAAACCAAATACAAATGTAGGGTTTAATAAAAAATGATAAGCAACTATTAATCAAGTTATGAGCAAACCAATGAGATGGCAGTTATTCTGTAGCTAAAACAACTTGAATAAGAGTACATAAGGAAATATGACAATATGACATCAATAGAGAGAGAAAACTGTGATTTTTATTATCATATGGAAAAGTATGTTTACAATATAGTATCTTATGTATCCAAAATCGAACCATGGTATCTGAAAAAGATAGGCATTTATAGCCTTTACAACAAGTCTTAGATACTGGAAAACTAGATCTGGATTTCTAAATATAGAAAACAAAAAACAAAACTAAATAGAATAGGATAACTAAGAACTAGTTCCTATTAATCGAACTGCCTTCAAAGTTTGTCTTCGACATATGGTCTTCATAATTGCTATGTCTCTGATGTGTCATGGAGGAAAGGACACATGTCTTCAGTAGTTGGAAAACTTTCAACAATTGTGAACAAATCTTTAGTTGACCAATTAAGCATTCACCTCCAAAATTTCCATGAATCTTTGAAACTGAATATTTCATGATTTGGTGATTAATCTTTTTGATGCTCTCTTATCCTTTAAATTACTCAAAAATTTCATTGTTCAAGCTCAAATCTTCAAAATTCTCACTCAGCAGTTTCACCAACTATTTTGCCTTAGGATTTACTAATTAGCCGATGAAAGCTCTGCTTTTCAACAACTAATTGGTTATAATTGCACCTTTTGTGCTGGTGAAAACTCTGTTTTAATCAAAAGGAAAACCGTCCATGTTCAAAATAAAAAATCATTGTTTATTTGATTAATCTCCCTGCAAATTTACATCAACCTATGCCAGCACCTGTAAATCTAGATGTGTGGTAATTTTTGCCTTCAACTTTTATATTTTCCTCTTCATGTGCTTATCTAACCACCATAAACTATTATAATACGTTATGATATTTTTCTTCTTCTTCTTATCATTTATACTTTCACATGTTAGCTTCTCAAAAGATGCATTGGTATTTGTGAAATTCTCTAATAAATCTTTATATCTTTCCTTTATCACCCTTTCTAGAATCTCATGCTATGCTATTATCTCCTTCATCTCCTTAATCTTCTATGATTTCTTTGATTTCTTATTTCTTGAGGTTTCACCTTCATCTTTGGAATTAAAAAATTTAAAATCCTATGCAGGTTCCATGGAGTGATCTGAGATTTTGATGGCTAGAATTTCATCATATTTTTCTAGTTCTGTGTCTGAATCTATGTATGGAAGATTTAGAACATTTACCTTCTTTACTGTGGATTGGTCTAAGTTTGTTTCAAAATCTAGTTTCTTTTTATCTTTATTGGGCTTTACACTGGATTTTTTCTCTTCTGGTGGCTTTGGGAGAGCTCTCCTTCTCCTTGAGCTACTCTGAAGAGTTGGATTCTTCTTGCCTTATTTCTTCTTTTCATTCATAGGTTGAATTTGGGTCTCAAAACCTTCCCAAAAGACAAAGTGCTGCCAAGTTCTTTCTCTCTGTCTCAATTCTTCCAAGATGATCATTTTAATCAGGCCATAAAGACAAAGGGAATTTTTTATGTTGAATGGTTCAGCTCTGATCCTATTACATACCTTTGTTAGGCTTATATGAAGAAAGAAAGGCAAATTTAGAAGGACCTTCCCTATGAAATGATCTAAGAGTCTAAAGTGATATAACGTCAACTTGTCATACCTTCCCTCTGAGGTTACATATAGTTGAATTCCTTTGAACAAATCTTTCCATTCATCTTCAAGGTAAGAAACAGGGATACTTTTCTTGCAGGTTATACTTCAGAACTCTGTTTTGAGATATGATCTAAAATCCAAATTCTTGGTTGCTGTTGTTTTAAACCAACTTTGACCTATTCTGGGTAAGCCAGTTGTTGAAGTGATGGAAGCTTCATCAACTATTAGTTCCAGAGAACCCACTATAGCTTTCTTCCCATCGTATGACTTTGCAAAAGTCTCTTCTATCACCTGTTGATAGCCCTCCTACAAATTTTCTACATAGGTCATACATCTTGCGTCTGAGAAACACTTCTGAACCTCTGAATGATAATGCAAAAAAGATAGATTGTCTAATTCTTTCCTCAAAAGTAGTCCTCCTTGTTTCCTTGCCATCTGCAACTTAATCACCAGTTAATTTGTACATGGTTGACACAATAATCTTTCTTAATAAGGAAAGGGTTGGCGCTGGTGAAAATGACCTTGTGTTATCAATTGAAATATGAAACCCCATAATAGAATTTTTAAACACTGTGATTTTGAAATAAGAAATGATGATGTGATTTGATGTTAGCAGAAATCTAGTACTTTATCCTCTGGTTGCAGTGATGATTAAGATTTCATCACATCTTCAAACCCTTCTCTGTCTGCCACACGAAATTCGTGATCACAATCTATCATGATGTCCTTATAGAACGTGATGAAAAGGTGTCACCACTCATTTGCTTCCATTAACTTGCCATGATGATCGTATGATGTGTGTTTGGTGTATCCTTTTTGGGTTTCTGGAATCTTTGGAGAAAAAAACCATGTTAACACTTTCATTGGCTCGCTTGCTGCTGGGAGTACACTTTAGTTGTTGAAACCTGAGGTTTCACCAGCTAAATTCAACTTCAAAATAGATGTTAGTTGTTGAAAGACTTTTTCTTGATTTTTTGAAAAAACCTTTTGAGGATCGATTTATTTCTAGGATAACATCTTAAATCCTATGTTTTGACACTTCTAAATTATAAAAATTTATATAGAACCCTACTTATAACCATTCTATCATCTACAAAATGGAACAAACTGACTGATTCATTTTGGGAGATAACAGATATATGTTTACAAGTTGAGTCTTGTACTTGATGATTGATTCCTCTTCTTAGTTGGTGCTCTTGTGGAGTTGTTTCTCTTTTCAGCTGATGTTGATAAACCCCAAGGATTGTAGTCCATAATACAAAATAAACTTATACATATATCTTGTGTGCCTTGTGTTCTTTATGACAATGGTTTATTAATGATGTTTGTTGTTTATATATGACTACATTATAAATGAAAGTAATGAATATTCAGTAAAGTGGTGATTTCTAACAAATTTGTTTTGTAAATAATTTGTCAAAAGACCCCTACACTAATTCACCCCCCCACCCCTTTGAGTGTATTCGGTGTGTCCAACAGGGACATCCCTATTGTAGTCCTCTTTATCCTTCGAAAAATTGTGAAAGAGATCCATTAATCAGAATTGCAAAGGATGTGTTCTAGAAACAACCCATAATCCAATTCATCGTACTAAGATTCATACCCATTTGAATGAGTACCAAACATAATAAGGTCCAATTTACTTTGTTGTAGGCTTTCGACATATACAATTTTAAAATAGCTTCTTTGAGATTTTTCTTTTGAACAAATGGAGAACTTCTTGGGAAATAGCCACTACATCATGAATTTTCCTATTCTACAGGAAACCAAACGGTTCTTGTCCAATAACTATACTTAACATGGGTCTTAATCTTTGGGAAATGATTTTCGAAATGAACTTGTACACTACATTACAACAAGAGATAGGAAAAAAGTCCTTGAAGTAATATGCACTTTGTTTTTTAGGGATGAGACAAAAAAAGTTGAGATGAGAGGACCATAGATATTTCCTTCTCTCTAGGATTCCCTAATCATTAGGAGAAGGTCATATTTCAAAAGGTCAAACAAATATTTGTAGAATTCCACAGGAAACCTGTTTGACCCCATGATTTTTTCATTCTGCATTAAGGAGAGGATTGAGCACAACTCCTCTTCTGACACTTATTATTCTAAGGATTGATTCATCTCTTCTATGAATGTATGATGAAGCTTAGTTACCACCTCCAAGATCTCCTGGATTGGACAACCCACAGAGGTCGTGAAGAGATTTTCAAAATAATGTGCTCCAACCTCAACTTTTTCTTGGAATGAGCTGACCTTATCCCCTTCTTCATTTTTAATTTCCCATATTGTATTGAGGTTCCTCTGGTGGTTGGGAAAATCATGAAAACATTTAGTATTATTATCACCAGCTTGCAACCATATAGCATGACTTTTCAGGAACCAATCATGCTTGTCTTTTCTAAACCATGCATTTCTCCTCTCCTCAAGAATTTTTATCTCCTCCAGTTGGGCCAGACTCGGGGGAACTCCTTCCTCATTATATAGGAGCCTTGAGAGATTTATTTCAATATCTAGGACTTCCCTATATGTTCTTGTTCTCCATACAGGGATCCAATTTTTAATGGCCATTTTGGTTCTCTTTATATTGGCTTCAAATTGGACCTTTGAAGGTTTAGTCTTATGAGAGCTCATCCTTTCCTAAGAGGAGACGACTATTTTCTTAAAATCTTCATCTTCCAACCAAACATGATTAAACTTAAGCGGAGAAGGTGGTGATTCAGATCTTGATTTCTAACATAGTAAGATATGGTGATGATCTAAAATCCCCCCATATTCCACCCTTGATTTTAATCTAAACCCCTTTTCCAGGAATCTCTCACGGACTAAAAATATATCCAATATTTTGGCTACTTCATATTTCTATATTCAATAGTTACACCAAGTTGGAATAATATTTATCGGATCAAGGTCAACTAGGCTTGCAAACTCAAGGAAAGAGATAAAGAAGCATCTTTGTTGATCTTCTCCTGTATTTCCCACCCACACTTCTCTAAGGGAGAGAGTAATGTTTAGGTCTCTCCCTATCACTGAGAAAGGGTCACTAAAAACACATGCATATTTTAAAAGTTCCCAAAATGAGATCGTGTCGGCATAGGGACCATATATATTAATCGCCGAAAAAATAATCATAATATTTATTCTTGACCTTGACAAAAATAGAAGAAAAAATAGAAGATCAGAATAATTCCTTAAAGTCAAGACTCCATCATGTAAGGAGTCCCCCCTGACATCCCATATGCATCATGTAAGGAGTCCCCCCACAGAGGTACACGCGGCCTGCACAAGGTCTGCACGTGTGTACCCGTGCCCTACCCTCTTACAGCTCGTGTGTGAACACTAGCTGTAGAGGTAGCAATAGCGTGTAGAGTTCAGAGAACCTTAGAGGCAGTCACCCTCTTCCCTGTCATAATCTCACATTCTCAGGGGGTCTTCTAGAATTCTTTCTGAAGTCTTGTTTGCTAGCAGGTCTAACTCAAATTGTTTTTGCCTTATCATTTTTTCTTGCATTATTTGTTTTTCTGTTACAAAGAGTATCCAAGCCTTCAAGGGATCTTGGTTATCAATACCAGTGGTCTCTTCCTGGTTTGGCCTGCCTGTTTTCATTTTTTTTCTTAGAGTTTAGATATACATGTGGCCTATACAAGGTTAGCCCACATGTACACACCCTCTGTCTCTGTTCAGCGCGCGTCCGCATGTGTGCTGTTTGAATAGTAGTCGTGTGCTTGTACAGGATACTTTTTGTTGAGGGTAAGGTAGTCATCCTTTCCCTTGATAAGAATTATTCCTCTCAGGTGTTTGAATCTTTGTTTGAGCAGTCAGTAGCTTAGGATTAATCTKACCCTTAGCCTRYTTTTTMTYAGTTAAAAAAGTTGTCATAAAAATAAAAGAATTTTTAAGGTTTTTAGACAAGTGTGAGAGTCATTGTTTTTAAAATTGCTAGTGTGTGATTTTTGACCTGATTCTTTGCGATCTGCGATTTAGGCCAGAATTGTTTTTCTTGGTTTTTTGCTTGTCGGTATTTTCTCTTTCTTGCTTTACTAGCATTTAAATAAATAAAAAATCTCTTTTCATTTTCTTCTTTGGTTGAAGAGTGTGTTTCTGCATCATTAGCTAGGGAAAAGTTTTTTATTTCATAAGTTTTTGCAGTTCACTTAGATCATAAGTAGCTCGTAGTCGAGTGAAATTCCTTTGAGTTTGCTATCCAAAATCTTAGAAAAATTAAAAATATTTCCTTTGAAAAGTTGTTGAGATTTTTCATTCAGTAAAAGTTTTGTTTCCATCTTTTTTATTCATTTTTTCTTTCGTCTGTTACACATCATCAGTTTCACCCTCATACCCCTTGACGTAAGACAACGCCATAAAAAACAATGCTAAAGTTAAAATCTACTAGACTTTTATGTTTATAGGGTTTACAAACTAGTTCAGGACTAGGGCCTTGGATTAGGTTGGAGAGGAAACTCTTCAAGGCCATTTTAAATCAAACATTGGAGTCTGAGATAGGGAGTGTATAAGTCTAGTTTTCATGAAATTTATTCGGGACCCCCCTCTAACACAGGGGATAAACACGAGGTTGTGTGCGGAAAGGCAGTGGAGATAACCCCTCCAAAGCCGGACCAATCATAGTGGAGAACACATATAGAGGGTTTGTTTTGGGATTTCATCGTTTGCATTTGCCACAGGGCTTCGTGGGTCTCGAATCCGTTCGAGGTCCTTAGTTGTCTTCTGGACCATTTTCTCTCAATACCCTTGACATTTTTTGGGCTCGATACCCTGCTCATTGTGGTCTACTCGACTTTCAACTGTACTCACCTGGTGACTGTTCACGTGCTGGCAACCTAGTTGCCAATCTTTGTTAGGGACATACAAAGGTGACTGCGGGGGTATACCGTGGTACCTAGGATAGGAATTGGTCCACACTTTATAGAGTATACCCATAGCGTGCTTCCGTGTTCGAGTTTCACTTGCACCGGTAAGTTGCTCTAGTGTTGGTTTTTGTAACTGTTCTTCTAATTAATTTAGTGTTTGGTTGTCTTATCTTATAGGGATTATTTTGTAGTGGGTGTTACTTTTGAGCATTTAGACTACCTTAGAGTGTATTGGATCTTCTCACATAGTGGAGGATCCTGAGCTCCGCTGGTCACGAAGGCTTCTTGGTCTGCCGACGGTTACACTGGAGCCACCATTAAGGTGGAAGCTAGACCAACAAGGGTCTTTTGAAGTGACCGGGTTGCAACCTATTGTGCCGGAACAACCCCCGAAGGAATCGACCATTTTGGACCTTGAAGCAACCGCTCTTGGCTCAGTTGAAACACCAACCACTGATTTATTAGCACCTTTTATTGTACCAATTCAATTTCACAAGCACCAAATAGTGTCTCACACAACAAAGGAAACAAATGTTGTTACTCCTTCTGGGAATTATTCAATTCCCACCATGGTTGTCACCACAGGAGAGTTGTCATCTCCTAACCTACCATCATCGGTCCGAGCCACCATGGTCTCGACCACAACTACTTCGCACAAGGGTCTGAACATGTCTTTGGCGGCGGCCACAACCCCTTTCACACCTAGTGCGATGGGCCCTCCGTTCTCATACAGTATGCCTAGTTCAGGTACAAGTCCTGGACTTTCCTACTCCACTTTACAGACTTTGAGTCTGGGGGCAGGGAGCTCTAGCACTCCTTTGCAAGGTCACTTGGGGGGAACTCCTATACCTTTTAAATCTTTTCCTTATGGAGGAGTTCATATCCCTCTTTCATCCCCTTCACTTGGTGGTTCGCATCAACAATCTGTCGGGCAACCTACACCCAATAGTTTATTTGGAGCGGGGAGTCAATGAACACCTTCGCATAGTATGTCAATAGGGTCAACACCATTTTCTTGGAATAGAACGTTTGGTAACAACACCTTCTCGTCAGCCGCTTTCCCGACTGGGGGCAACCCCATTTTTGGACAATCTACTCCTATGCAGGGTACTATTCCTGCATAGGGGGCAAACCTAGTAGGACCTTGTAATTCAGGGCAAGGATCTGTTCCCTCCTCCAGAATGTCGATTTGGGGTAATTATTTCCACAATCAATGGAACCCCAGACAAACTACTATGCCTCTCCCCACGGGACTGGCATGGGGTAATCCTTCCCAAAGTCCTTTGAATACAATGCACGCCCAACAATCTATGTCCTATTTGGGAAATTAGCTGATGATGTCTCCACATATGCAAAATCATTATGCTAGCCAGGGCCATGGTTTCTACCAAAATCCAGGTCAACAACCAAACTTTTCTTGGCAACCTGGTGCCAGTCAAACTCCAGGTCCCTTTTTCCCAGGTTATCAGCAGCAACCTAAACTACCATTCCTAACGAATTTACACTTGCTAGATTTGACAAGGTTGTTGAATGACCCCATTTGTCATGATCCACGTTGGCCTCCTATGCCGATGAAGATACCTTCGAACATCCCAAAGTTTGAAGCCAATCCTAATGAAGATCCAGGAGATCATGTGACTACCTTCCATCTTTGGTGCTCATCTAACTCATTGAAAGATGACTCCATACAGTTGTGATTGTTTCAACGTACTCTCATTGGGAGTGCCACGAAATGGTACATCAATCTTGATCGCTCAAGATACTCTTCTTTTGGCGAATTGGCAATGGCTTTCCTTAACCATTTCCAGTTACCTATGAGAAATGACATTGGCACAGAGATGCTCGCCAATTTTGAACAGACAACAATGGACCTTATCTATGATCACATGCGAGAGTGGAGATGCCGAAAGAGTTTAATCAAGGTACCAGTCCCATGAGCATTCCTGCTTGAGTGGTTCCTTAAGTCTTTGGTCCCATAGTTATCCAAAGACGTCGCGACATCCAGAGTTTTCTCCGAAGAAGGTGCCATCATGAGGGCTCAACAGTTTGAGCGCATCTATTCTCAGTCCGGTTTATTATACAACATCTTTCCAGATGTGCCATGTTCAATACTGGATAAAACTAGACAGAGAGTTGGACCACATGCCAATGGTATTGTTGGTTCAGCACAAACCAAGCCCGCTGAGTAATTGACAAAACAGTTGCAGTAGTTATCCATACAACACAAAATGACCGACCACACTACTGCTTTGGCTTCTCCCCCTACCCAAACGTCGGAAGTACACATAGTGCTGTCGACTAACCCAAAGGCCACCTAGCATCTTGAAGGGAAGAAAAAAAAATGAAAGAAGGGTAAGAGGGATAAAAAACCCAACTATAATTTTGGTGGGGACAACACCGAAAAATGGAAGGCAAGGTATCCATGCAACTTGTGCGCGGAAGACCACCCAACCCATCTATGTCCTCGACTTGTAGAGGCCCAAAAGTTTGTCACACAGCAACAACAAGAAGTGTTGACTAATCCCTTTCAACATGGGCAAAATCTAACTCAAGCCTCTGCAAGCACGAAAGGGGGCAGCCAAGAAACCTGCCTACCTCTGAACAATCCCTCATCCATGAACGTATATATGGTTAGGGGTGATGCTTTCATATCGACTAGAGTGCACGATTATAGTAAACCAAGCGCTTCTGAGAAGGGTAAAGAAGCTGATATCCCATCTCTTCCTCTACAGATTGAGAAGACGTTGGGAGAAATAATGACTAACATTCCAAAAGGTGCATTTAGAAAAGCTTCTCATAACCCCAACGCAAGGGCCACCCAGAACTACTCTGTGGTGGAAGATCTATCACAAACCCTTTTTGCAATGTCTACTTTGGAGGTCCTCCAAAGCTTCCCTGCTCAGAGGAAAGCCTTGTTAACTACTTTGGGCTCTACTGAGACTTGTAATCCAGGTACCATCTTTTTAGATACAACCTACTTAAAACCTCGTCTGCCTTACCACATCGCATTTCAGATAGTAGTGGCTTACCCCACGAAAATTTTTACACAGAATATCTTCCACACGGTGGTCAACGAGGGCGCCTCGACATGTGTTATATCATTGGCATGTTGGAAGGCTATTGGCCAACTTGTTTTGTCTCCATCACCTACTCTCCTCACTGCTTTCGACGGTCATTTGTTCCGACCACACGACATAGTTCCTTCTTTCCCCGTGCAGTTAGGAGGGAAAATCGTGTGTGTCGAAGTAGAGGTAGTCGATGCTCCCCTTGACTATAACCTCTTGTTAGGACGGAGTTGGACTTATGCAATGTAAGTTGTGATTGCTACAGTTTTTCTGCTCTTGTTGTTTTGACATGAGGGACAGATAGTGACCATCGATCAATTGTCTTTCTCCAGACCTAACCCATCTTTGGGGGAGTCCACGGTCCCGATGATTGATAATCCTGAACTAGGTGTCGTCAACGTAGGAGTTGGTTTGTGCCCATCCCTGATGGGTACCTTCAATTACCCACCTCCTCGCGGTGATATCAAATTTATATCTAATCACCGTAAGGTTGATATTTTTCACGTTTCATCATTTCGCACGGCTTACTTTGAGGATCCATGGATTCTTCCTTCCCCATCAGCCACCATGGATGAGACAGGGCACCCAGGCATGTCCATGCCCTTGTCTACTGCTGAAGAAGCATACTCCTTAGTCTAGCAAGCTTAAGCTAACACTGATTCGACTCCTGCACAAGAGTTAGATCCACTTCTGGAGCCTATTTGGGCTCAGGGTTCTCTTGTTAACGTCGATTCATTAGACTTATTCTTTCCTTTTGATGAAGCAGTAATTGAAGCAATGACTAGTCCAAACAAACCTTGGGAAGATCTTCATCACAGATCATATTTTCTCCCAGAGTTAAGTCGAATCGAAGAAAGAGAATTCATCGTGACCATGACAGGAGATCAGCCATGTCCTATTAATCTCTTAGCTACACATGAAATTTATGCTGAGGGAAATATGGAAACCATCGCTGAAACTATACCAATCAACATCTCCCCAAACCCTAGCATTGTGGAGAACGTCTTCATCGAAGAGGATTTCTCCCCCGAAGAGATTCAAATCTACACAGATCTTTTCAAAGAATTCCGTGACGTTTTTTCCTGGTGTTATGGGGAAATTCCAGGTATTGATCCAGAAATAGTTGAACATGAAATCACAACGTATCTTGATGCCAATCCTGTTCGACAGAAACTTCGTCTAGTTAATCCCAAGAATGTAGCAGCCATCAAGATTGAGGTTGAGAAATTGCTAAAGGCAGGTTTTATCTATCCTATCCATTTGACTCAATGGGTGTCAAATCCTGTGCCGGTCAATAAAAAAAAAGGCATGATTCATGTATGTACCGATTTTCGTGATTTGAACAAGGCATGTCCCAAAGATAATTTTCCAACACCATTCATCAATCAGATTATTGATGAATGTGCTAGTTGCAAAGCCTTTTCTTTCATGGACATTTTTTTGGGATATAATCAAATCCAAATCAAACCCAAAGACCAACAAAAAATGGCATTCATCTGTCCTTGGGGTACATTCTCATATTGTAAGATTCCTTTTGGTCTTAAAAATGCTGGAGACACATTCCAGTGGGCCATGTCTTTTTCTTTTCATGATCTCAAGCATATAGTCGAGGCCTACCTAGATGATTTAGCATCACGATATCGCAAGAGAATAGATCATCCCACACACCTTAGACTAATATTCGAACACTGTCACTACTTTTGGATTCACTTGAATCCAAACAAGTGAAGCTTATGCGTAACGTCAGGACGTTTGTTAGGTTTCATCATATCAACATCAGGGATCATGGTCGATCCTCTCAAGGTGGAGGTAATAATCCAATTTCCCTCCCCATGCACAATCCTTCAACTTCAGAGTCTACAAGGCAAGGCAAACTTTTTATGATGCTTCATCTCCAACTATGCCGAAATCACCAAGGGATTTATGCATTTACTGAAGAAAAACGTTCCTTTTTTCTGGGACGAAGCCGCTCAATGCTGTTTCGACACATTAAAACATGCCCTCACAACTGCACCTCTGCTATGGACACCTAACTATAACAAAGATTTCTTATTATATATAGCTTCTGCAGAGTCAACCATTGGCATGGTTTTAGTTTAGGAAGGTGATTTGTTCTCAGAATACGTGATCTATTACCTGAGCCGAGGCCTCGTAGGACCGGAACTCAATTATTCTCATATCGAAAAACTTGTGTTGTCAGCAGTTCATGTTGTTCAATAGTTCCATCATTATGTTCTGTTTCGCAAGACCACCATCACTGTTGTCGTGAATCCATTCCAGTACATGTTGACATGATGGGTTATAGGTGGAAAAATCAGTAGATGGATAGTCATCCTCCAGGAATTTGACTTAGACTTCGTTTTAGCAAAGTCCAAAAAGTCATTGGTCTTCAAAGAGCTTATTTCGGAACTTCTGGTTGAGTTAGGTGACGTTGTGCCTAAAGAATCGCCTATCTAGGGGGATATGTTTTTCATTACATATTCAGATCCCTGGTATGGAGATATACTTATCTATCTCCAAACTTTGAAGTGCCCCAGTTCTGCTTCTCGTGACGAGCGTCAGCGTATACGCCATCAGGCTAAGAATTATCTCTAACTCGATGATACGTTGTATCGGAGAGGTGTAGACTGCATCTTACATCAATGCCTCACACATGAGGAGGTATTCATTGTGCTCAACAATTTGCATACCAAAGCTTGTGGCAGTCATTTTTCTGGGTTGGCAACAACCCAAAATATTCTACAAGCAGGTTACTTCTGGCTGACACTTATCAAAGATTGTATTGAATCAGTCAAGAAGTGCCATCTGTGCCAAGTCTTGTCTTGGAAGATGAGGGCACATCCTGCTCCTATGTTTCCTGTCATCACAGTTGGTCCCTTCACCAAGTGGGGAATTGATTACACTACTTGCAACCCACGGTCAGCAAGTGGGCACCGCTATATCATCGTAGTTGTAGACTACTTCACTAAGTGGATCGAAGCTATGCCAACGTTTAAATATTATGGAGAGACTGCAACTCTCTTTTTATTCAACCAGATCATAGCAAGGTTCGACGTCCCGAGAGAGATTGTTACTGACCATGGCAGTCACTTTTAGAATCAAATGATGATCGAATTAACATCAAAACTTGGGTTATGGCAAGAGCATTCATCACCCTACTACCCCCAAGCCAATGGGTAGGTGGAAGCCGTAAACAAAAATCTTAAGACTATTTTACAGCGAACTATCAACTCAGCCAAGTCAAATTGGCATTTGATGTTATACTCGGCATTATGGGCTTACCAAACATCTATTAAGACTGCAACCGGTTTCTCACCTTTTCAACTCGTTTACAGGCTGGAGGCAGTCTTGCCCATCGAATGTCAGATCCCATCTCTGAAATTGGCAGTACAATTATTTCCAGACACTTCTCCACTTGAAGAACAATTAGTACACCTTGAGAAGCTCAATGAGCGGCGTCGTGATGTGGCCAACGCAGCTCACAAACATAAGGTCAAGTGTCAGTATGATAGGTCCGTTCATCCTCAGATTTTCTCTGAAGGTGACCTTGTCTTGGTCTATGACCAAGATAAGGACCCCCTAAGGGTAGGAAAATTAAAACCCATGTGGTTCGGACCCTTCATCATAAAAGAGGTATTAAAGAAGGGTGCTTATCATCTGGTTGATTTTGAAGGGAATGCTTTGGTGGAGCCTAGAAATGGGCTCTACCTTAAGAAGTATTACTTATAGGCAGGTCACTGTGGGTAACTTTTTGTAACATATGTATAGTCTTTGTACTATTAATTTTTAGTTTCTTTTAGGTGTTATGGACGTGTCATTGATGTTATCTTTCGTCAATATGGCAGATGTCAAGTGATTCCGAGGTGTTCATTGGGTATGCAGACAGTTTTGGTTGGCACACTCAGAGGCTTGCCTCCGTAGCTTGGGTAATCTTTACACCTCAGGGCCAGTTGTTATCTTCCAGAGGTATATGCTTAGGTGACACCACAAATAATGTCACCGAGTATAGTGCAGTTATTGAGTTTCTTCGTGACGCTTTGTCATTGGGTATCTCTCATCTCCGGGTCTATCTCTATGCTCAATTGGTTGTGTCTTAGCTAAACAGAGTATACCGAGTTCATGATCCAACCTTACATCGACGATTCCTTAGGGTACGTATCTTAGAATGAAACTTTGATTATATTACAAATTTTGATGTTCCTATGAGATTAAACCAAATTATAGATACTCTAGCTAATCAAATTTTAGATTGGCATCTGGCACACATATGAAAGAGCATTGACATAAAAAATGTAAATACATTTTTGCACACATGATCCATAAGACACAAAAGATTAAATACAAATATATATATATATATAACATCATAAAATAACCAGAATACATAGATGGACGCAAGCGCCTAAAAAATGGGACTAATAACGAGTCACAGGGCTTATGCCCTCAAAAAATATATATAAGTAGTGCTTGTAGCTCGTAAAAATTCTAAATAGGTTCAGGGCCTATGGGCCCTATTATAATAGTCCACAGCATGGGCTAAACACCTAAACAATCAGACCCACGTCCGAGGTGCCCCCACTACACGAGGCTGCATGGATGGCGGTAGGTCCTCTATCTCCTCCATCGAGACTGTGTGAGTGAGTGCAGTGAAGTTCTGCTCAACTCGTCTAAGGACCCTCTCAGCCTCCCTAGTTGGGAGGTTCCCTGCTACTGCTGTTCCCCCGGCGGCAGCTGCGGCTTCTGGCCGAGGACAACGTATGTTCTGTGCATAATCAACAGGTCGTACGGGTCCCACATCTGCATGCAACAAACATATACTTGTCAAATACTCTGGCATACAAAAAAATGATATATATAACAAAAATGACATAAAAATTACATATACAAACAAAAAAAAAACTACAAAGGTGGAGACTTACCCATCTCCCCTCGCTCCTCACCAGGAGGCACGGGTATCTCAGGATCTCTAGAAAAATCTATCCCTGCATATGGGTAATCCTCAATCACAGGGATCTACCATGACAGCCACACAAATAAGTCATCATCGAAGGACTCGTTGGTCCTTCCACCACCCTGTCGCGGTAGTAATATTGTCCATCTACATATTGTAGGAAAAGAGGCTTGATGTCCTCATACCACTTCCCGAGGACTAAAGCTCGGAACTCTATCAAAGAAGAATGAACACAAAATCATCCCGAACCTGAAGTTCCTCTATGTCCGTTGTCGACAATCTGTCAATTGCCTCTTCATGCACTCAAGTAGTGTGGTACTCCAGTCAAAAATCTGTGCATTCAAGTACTAGATAACACAGTTCATCTGTGCACGAGATGCCTGATGCAAGGCCGCTGAACCAGTAATCCGCCCAATAAGCAATAATATCGCTTGTAGCGATAGGTTAGTAATATTACTTATGGGCACCTGGGAGCTCACACAGTTTGTCCCTGCCTCACATTTCTCAGCTACAAGTTCTTCTATGTTATGCGGCCCCACAGGAAACGTCCTGAAATTGACTGGTTCCCCTCTCCTTGAGAGGCCAGCCAAAAAGTAGATATCCTCGGTGGTGGGCACCAATGATTGCCCCTCTACCATGAAAGCCTCTGCATCAAGGTGCTAGTAGTCAATCAAGGCATTCAGTAGCCTTGGTTGCGCTCGCATAAATGGAAAACTTAAGTAAGCCACACTGCATCAACACAACCACGACATTCGGATCTCCCACAACCAACTCACTAATTGCTTCATGCTCCCTTTCCCTCCACTGGACATACATCCTGCCAACACAAAAAAGTTCAGGAGGGTTAGGGCTTGCTCTTTAGTTCTTTTTTTCTATAAAAGGGGGTCCACATGACCTATAGAGGTGACAGTCACGTGTACACGTAGGCAGACTTTACTCTACCTGAGTGTACACATGGGCAGACTTTACTCTGCTCGAGTGTACACGTGGCCTATCTAGAGACAACCCGCGTGTACCTAGGGCCGACCTTTTAAAGGTCGATGCCCACCCAAAAAATGAAATAAAATGCAAAATTGAAGAATTGAATAGATATATAGGGGAGTTTGTACTTACTTGGTCCAAGAGAAAGTTCATTTCGTCCACTGTAGCTCCCGAAATCATCGTTTTTAGCAAAGGGGGTCTTTTGGCTCCAGAGTCAATTTCCAAATCAGCAATGGTGATAATGAGCTGCCAGCTTCTATTTATAGACATTTTGGCCTCTTTTTGTCACTTTTTTGGCCTCCCTTATCAGTTTCTTTATACCAAAAACCATTTAGAGTGATTCAGGAGTTACATGGGAGGGATTTGATTGGGTATTGGGACACTTTTTTTTGAGTTTTGAGAAAATTTTGACGGTCCATGAATTTTTTTCCAAGAATCAACTTGAGCATATAGGTTAGGTTATTACCCCGACTTTTGTGCCTCGTTGCCTTTTTCCTCTACCATAGGATCGATCCCATCAGGTTGTGACACGGAACCATAATATCTACTTTAGATGTGTTGCAACTTGGCAGTAGAGCTTACCAGAACATGGATGCCCTAGGTAGGTCCTGGTTGCATTATGGTGTCCATGTCATATCTAAAACACTGTAGCCTCGAGAGTCCTTATAGTCTTTCCTGAATATGAGTTTGAGCCTCATCTGCATGATTATCCTTCGCTCTTGGTCTCACCCTCAGGACTCCCAAAAAATAATGGGTCTCCTTTTAAGCCCTTTTCAGACCCTCTAAACATGAAAAGATTGCCAAGCAATCTTATCGCCTTTCACGCTTGTTAAATTGAAATTTGAAGTCACGTCTTCCCGGGAGTAGTTTACCCCTTTTTCGGTCCGGACGATCAACTGTACGAACAAAGGTATACTCTATGGAATTTCAGCTCTATATAAGAGTACTCTCAAGTATAATTTTATCCCTTTTTCGGGCTCGAGGGACTAAACTTACGAAGAAGGAACCCCCACAGAGTCCATAGTTAATCTCTTTTCAGACTCTCTAAAATTGAAAAGATCCCCGAGTGACCTTATTCTTTCACACTCGTTAAATTGGTCTAGAAGAACATTCCTGATGGAGTCCATAGTTAAGCTTTTTTCAGACTCCTTAAAAATGAAAAAATAGCTGAGTTATCTTGTCCTTGTCACACTCATTAAAATGGTTTTGAATCGACGTCTAATTGGTGCTAGTCTACCCTTTTTCGAACCGACTAGACTATCTTCAAAAAAGGTACCCCAATGGAGTCTCCTTTTATGTTTTTTCAGACTCTCTAAATATGAAAAATCACTGAGCTTACCTTCTCTGGGCTCGTTAAACTTACATTGAAGGACATTAACATTGTGTGTTTTGTTAACCATGTTTGCATACCTTATACATCAGCCTTGTAACAATTTGCTTCTGCATCTTAACACCTTTGGACTTCGGAGGATTTTTCCTGAGTGTCATTTTACTAGAACATCAGTCTTGTCCTTGTGCCTCGAGATTGTATGTTTTCCACACTCGTTCCTCCTTTGTAACGTAATATTCCTTTCTTCTTTTTCTACAATGATTGGAAAGAACAAAAAAAAATCAAATATACCCCAAAAAGAGGAAGGGAAAAGTATTTTCTTTATTGGCAGCATAATGAGTCGCCCTTGGATAAAGCACATCTGTTCGTTTGTTCATCAGACTATGGGATGTAGTACGATCTTAGGAAGATTTTATCACTATACAGAGTTGTGTCCTCCACCGTTTGGTTATTCTTCCAAACATATGGAGAGTTTGTGTTGTCTCCTGCTTTGTAGACTTATGATTAACATACATGCTTCCTGAGTCTCATCATTTGTCGTGATATTGTCCAAGGGAAGTTTGTCACTAAGCCTAAGTCGGCCCCTCTGTAATATGTCTCTTGTCTTCATACTCGGCCATCCTGAACACCCAATCAAGTTCTTGTTCAAAATCATTGAAGCCTTCAGTCTGATCATCCAGATTATCACGTCAATGACCGATGAGCCGTCAAAGACCTCTGGGTAGTGCATTCGTACACTAATATTACACTCCTACCCGAGTTTTGAAGATTTTGAAGTTGTTGCTCAAGCTCTAAAGATCTCATCTCCAGCCATCAGGATGAATCAGCTTCTGGAAGATGGATACTCTATATGTATATATTTCTGATTTCGAGATGTAGCTCCGTTGTGTATTGCTCACGGCTACTCTTTATAGTTATTTGACATGGATCTATAGTGTATTTGATTGGTAGCCATGGTTCTATTTTATCCCGAGCATGGGTATGCCCACCTCGGTGAGACATTTGTTATTTTGCAGACGACATCTCCTGGTTCCTGATCCTTGGGCCCAATCATTCGGCACATCAGTAAAGATTGGTAATGTATTTCAGCCATTAGATGATCTTCTGACCTCAGACATTAGGGGGCATCTATTATAACCCTAAATTGCACCACACATGCTTACCTGGAATCAGGCCAAATCATATCCTTTCTTTTCCAAAAACACTGCTGAACAACTCTTTGAAAATCCTCTTGTATAAAGGCCCACGTGCCCTAACCCATTACTGCACGTGTGTACACGCTGGCTGACACAGAACAGCCCGCATGGACTGACAAAATCATGAAAAAAGGAAATTTGTCGATGGAACAAAAAGCTATGGGTGAGTTAACTGAAACTCCCAGTCATGCATGGCCGAGGGTTCATCCAAACACCTAGCTCCTTCTAGCCTATAAAAGAAGTGGTAGGGGTACCATTTGGAAGAGAAAAAATATAGCAAAGAAACTCTGCCCATTTACGTATTCCATTGTCCCAACCCTTTAGCCTTTCCTTATGCCAAAGGAGATTCAAAGAAAAGCAGTTGGAGGACATAAGAAGAGGAGCCCAGGATCAGGTTCAAGGAGTGGTTTCTGGTCTCAGCTTTTGTAAGTTGACTCATTCTAAGTAATAAAGAAAGTGTTTTTCCTGTCCCAATTCATGAACTTTTTATGGTTTGATTAGTTTATGTTTGGATTTCTAACCCGTTAGTATAGAATTAGCATGCATGCATAGTTGTTTCTTGTCTTTAATGTAGGTCATCTTTGGAAGGAGTATTGCGAACAAGTAAGCAAGCACAACGGAGGATCGACATCAAACGCTGAGAATGAGGTAGGTTGATTTTTCATGCATTTACTAAGAAAAGGGGATTTAAATCTAGGGATGAAGGTAGGAAGTAATTTCTATTTGGTCATATCTGCATGCAAAGTCTGAACTCTATTTGCTAGTCTGTAGGGTGTTTTTCCCAACAACACTAGCTTCCAATTTAAAAGTGGGTTTGAAGGTTACTTTTCAAATTTGTAAAGAACCATTAAAACCTTTCTATTAGCCATTGATCTCGCCATTGTATAAAAAATATCATTGAGGTATTGATCTAGGTGGATATCGGTGGCCACCCACCTTTTCCGACTGGCTCAAAACAGTTTTCTGGCAATTTTGGCAATTTACTATTTTTAGCAGGTTTTAACTTCCGGGGCCATTTTGAGGGCCTAAATGAAGGTTTTTTGAGATCGAGGTTCTCAATGAT
>ML838796.1:38370-48937 GCA_009831015.1 Picea engelmannii
CACATGATCATTGTGATATATATTATAGATATAGTTATCCTTTCTATTTATAGATTATAGATAGAGTTATCCTTTCTATTTTTTTAGAACATATAGGTGTAGATATTTTGTCTAATTTTTTTATAGCGTATAAGCATTGTTGTCTTACATACTTTTTGTAACCTATTGATGTAGAAATGAATCACAACATATGAAGAAATTATATAGGATTATGAATGGTTTTATTATTTTTCATTTAACTATCCTTTTTCATCATCTCCTCTACATTGACGGTTTTTTGAATAACACAGTTGACCCATCATAGAGCTATAATATGAACTAGGGTTTACAAATGATCATTATGATATATATTGTAGTTATAGCTATCCTTTCTATTTATAGATTATAGATAGAGTTATCCTTTCTATCTTTATAACATATAGGTGTAGACATTTAGTCTAATTTTTTTTATTGCATATAAGCATTGTTATCTGGCATACTTTTTGTAACTTATTGATGTATAAGTGCATCACAACATATGAAGACATTATATAGGATTATGAACGGTTTTATTACTTTTCATTTAACTATGATATATAAATGCATCACAACATATGAAGACATTATATAGGATTATGAATGGTTTTATTATTTTTCATTTCACTATGAATACATGTATATGAAAGTATATGTGTTTTTTCACTTTAGAGTACATTTAAGTTATTAACTTGTTATTATGCACAAATTTTCTTTAAACTATTGTTCATTAAATTTAAATTCATCTTTTTAGCAATAATAACAAAAAATTATTAATTATTTGTATGTTCTTAAACATAGACACAAAGGCTATCATGTTTACCATCATCTAAAAAAAAATTAGCATAAATCCAAGTATCCCAAATTTGATAACTACTTCTAAACTGTGTTCACACTTCACTTTATCAATACCAATAAAATCCAAAACACCATTTATAATGTGTTCAATACAACAACCAAACAAAATAGTATATGTATTATCCCATCTAAACATTGTTAATGGAGACAAAGATTTATTTTCAACATAGATAAACATATTCGTGTCTCCAAAACACTTTTTTCGGTTTAATAAGTAACATAATCACTAGTCAAGGGAAAAAAAATACCATCAAAATATTTTCTTCTATTTATCATACAATAAAACCTATAGTGAGATTGTTTTGCATCCTATTACATCTTGCCTTATAGTTCTATTTATCATACAATAAAACCTATAGTGAAATTGTTTTGTATCCTATTACATCCTACCTTATAGTGTACACAAAAGTTGTAACTTCAAAAAAATAAAACGCATCAATATATTTTGCAAAGTTGCATAGTAAATTCAACTTATAGTTTACATGTTCTTTTACAAAATATAGGATTTCCTATGTGTATTTTTGTTTCTGACCTTTGCAATTAGCTTCTAAACCTAGCCATGCATTGTAATTGCTTACTTGCCTAAGACAAAATAACGAGGATATTAAATATGAAATATCAAGCAAGCCACAAAAAATAATACAAAATTTGACATGTTTGAGATAAAATACACTTTGCAATTTCAAATCATATCTACAAAATGAAATAGAAAAAGTTAAGCTACACAACACTCTCGTTAAAATTCAACCTTAGTTCCACAAATATTTTGGGAACTTGAACTTAAGATATAACGATAAAAAATATGTCGGGTCAACATCACACATACCATGTAATACATAGCTCCATGTTGTAGGCATTTCAAGGTACCCCGGTGAATGACTAACACATGGTGGCAAGTGGATTAAAACAAAATTGCATAACCTTGATGTCTATCAATACCATTGGGACTTAACTGCGATGCTATTGATTGATGAATATGGTTATTGATTGGTTGCAAATCAAGTCRTATTTGTGGGTCATACTTCCTATTGGCTAGAGTTCTTGAGGTCATAGTTCCTTCGTCGGTCATAGTTATTATGGTCATAGTTCATGTTGGTTACAATTATTAAGGTCATAGTTCCTTTGTCATTCATATACTGTGACACATGGTAACTATGATAAAAAAACTATGACCACATGAACTATGACAAAGGAACTATGACCTCAAGAACTCTAGCCAACAAGAACTCTAAACCATAGTAACTTTGATTGGCAAAAACTATGACCAAAATGAATCTAACTAATGTGAACTTTKATCAATGAAGAAACAAGAGGATCATAGTTCRTYGATCATAAGAGTCCCCTGATCAAAGTTCATGGTCTAGAAATTCCCTGGAACCATGACCGACAAACAAAGGTCATAGTTCCTTTGGTGATAATAGTTCCTATGGTCATAGTTCTTAGAAATCATAGTTCCTTACTAATAAATGATATATAACCRTAGGAACTCTAACCGACAGGAACTCATTGAGAAAACTTTCTATTTATTAGAGTTCTTGAGGTCATATTTCCTTTATTGGTCATAGTTCCTTCCAAGTAGAGTTTCTGAGGTCATAGTTCATTTGTCAATCATAATTCTTGTTGGTCAGAAACTATGACCCATAGAAACTCTCGTCGATAATAACTATGACCATAGGACCTATGATGAAGTAAATATGACCAACAAAGGAACTATGACCTTAGGAACTCTAGCCAATGTGAACTCTAACCCACATAAACTCTAATGGATGGGAGCAATGATGATCAAAGTGACTCTAATTGACAGGTACTTTGATCTAAAAAGAAATAAGAGGATCATAGTTCATTGGTCATAATAGTACCTTGGTCGTTTGTGGTCAAGAAATTCCATGGAATCATGAATCACAAATGGAGTTGATAGTTTCTTTGTTAGTCATAGTTCGTTAATCATAGTTCCTCTTGGTCAAAGTTACTTAATGATATGAACTATGTTCAATAAAAGAACTATGACCTTGGTAAATATTATTGACAAAGGAAATCTAACCCATCGTAACTTTGACTAATAGGAAATATGACTGAAAGGAACTCATTGATCAAAGTTCCTATATGCTAAAGTTCTTGAGATGATAGTTCCTTTCTCATTCATAGTTCCTATCATTAAAATTTCTTGAGGTCATAGTTATTGTCAATCAAATTTTCTGAGGTCATAGTTACTTTGTCATAGTTCTTGTGGGTCATAGTTATTGTGGGTCATAAATTATATTGGCTAGAGTTTCTGAGTGGCATAGTTCCTCATGAGTTATAGTTCCTATGGTTATAGTATTTGTTGGTTAGATTTCTTGTTACTAGATTTCTTGAGTTTATATTTCCTTTGTCAGTCCTCTTGAAAACCAAAGTGTCTAAAGTAGTTAATGAAGTCCTCTTGAAAACCAAAGTGTCGTAAAACCAAAATAAGTAGGGAAATAAAGGAACAAATCCCCACTAAGAACATATAAAAAAAAATTGTAAATTCCAATGGCCTTGAGTCAAGTGAAAAATAAAAACATATCATAATTCTTAACAAGGAAATAACAACAAAACTCTTTTGATACACGTGGTGGAAAATTTTGGATCTAGGTCATCATCATGTGGATTATATCAACCAAATGTAGGTGGAGTATCGTCTATAACCAATGAACCCAAAATATCTCCCTTGTGATCCTCTTGGATATGTGATCTCTTTGAGATGTAGGTGGAAGATCATCCACAACCAGCAGGCCCTAGCCATCTCCCTCTTGCTTCTATTAGATATGTTTATCCTCTTAAATTTCCATCCCCATCAAAAAATAATTTCCCATCCTTAATTCAACAAGTGGTCACAATATTATTAATACTCCTCCCTTAAAATGGATGAATGATGCTAAAATGAATAAATAAAAACATACATGGTCTATCACAAACTAAAAACATGGAGTTTTATTTGAGCTCTTAGTCTACAAACATAGTTATTGAAGGTTAGAGTTCCTAAGGTCATAGTTCTTTATCGGTCATAGTTCTTGTGAGTTGAAGTTCCTAATTGATAGGAACTGTGTCCATAAAAAGGAAATCTAACCCACAGGAACTCATCAACCAAAGTTCCTATCAGTTAGATTTATTGAGGTCATAGTTCCTTCATTATATTTCTTGTGGTAATACTTTCCATAGGCCAAAGTTCCTATGGGTCATAGTTATTTTGGTTAGAGTTATTGTTAGACAAAGATCATGTGGGTCATATTTCCTATTGGATAGATTTATTGAGTGTCATAGATCCTTTTTTGGTCATACTTCATGACAGGAAAAGTTCTAGTTGTATAGAGTTCTTGAGATCATAGTTTTTGCAGATCAAATTTCTTGTCAACTACAATATTGAGGTCTATCTCCTTTGTAGATAAGAGTTCTCATCAGTCAAAATATATGACCCACATGAAATCTTACTAACAAGAAATATGAACATGAGAACTATAACTTAAAGAGTTCTATCCAATAGAACTCTAACCCACATTAATTATAATCGATGGGAACTATGAACACATTGACTCTAACTAAAAATAATAGGGATTTTGAACCTATTGGAAAGTTGGTTTGGACAGTTGGTTGTCATTGATTTCAACCTTTGGAGAGGTCTAGAGATGTTGGACATATGAATGAAATTTGTATGATAGTTATTGATGGTGAGTTAGTTGTGTGCATTTGATGTAGTCTACATCTATCCCTAGAGGTGTGGTTATGGGACCCAAAGTTTATTGAGGAATAACAACATGAAGGACAATGGAATTGCAGGTAATACTATCATATGTGGATAGTACACATCATTCCATTTCTGATGATATGTGGTATGCCATGTGGTTCCTCATGGTAAGAGAGATATGTCCTTGAGAAGTTGGAATCCCCGAAGAATGGTCAAGAAGCGCTTAGTTGGTTACAAGTATTACTAAAAGGGTAAAGTGGTTGCAACAAGAAAGCCCTAAAATAAGGAAAGAGGTTGCCTAGCATAAGTATAAATACAACTCAAGGATTCACTCACAAGTGCACTCACACATTTATTCATTGATTATATTTCTTGTGAACTAGTGATATTTTTTTCTAAGATTGTTACGACATTTTTTTGAGGTAGCAAAGGAAGGTCGAAGGAGAAAATATCGAAGTTGTTGAAAACTGGTAACCCTAGTTTTATGAGGTTATACACAGGTTGCAGAAGGATAGGCCGCGTACATCTGCAGGTTGAAGAAAGACATGTCCCATACATCCGCAGACTGCATACATAGAGAAGTGCGGACATCTCTGGGCTATAGTGGAGGAAAGAACATATATCCATGGGCTGTAGAAAATAAAGTCAGGCATATGGAAAAGGGATTCTGAACGGTTTTTAAGGGATGTTCGTACCAAGTTGTTGAGTACTTTGGAAGAGTTACAGGTCAATTTACAGTACAACAAGTCAACTACAGGATCATAGGTAAGTTTTTAAGTGTTATGGTTATGGTGCTATTGTACATGCATGTTGGTGATGGTTTGGTACATGATTGAGAGGCATGTCTTGTTGATGCATGGTACATCTTGATGATGTTATGGTACATTGATTAGAAGCATTGTTGGATATATTGGTGTATGGTTTGGTTACATGTTATGGTGTATACTTGAGGCTTATCTTATGGTACATGTCATGATTGAGAGTGATATGGTATATGGTTGAGACACTTCTTATGGGTGATGTGCATGGTTGGCACATGATATGGTACATGATTGATACATGGTATGGTGTTGATATACATTGTCGATGTACATAGTTGAGGAATATGGTACAGGTGTGGGTGCATGGTTTATGCATGGTTTGGTATAGGTGTTGGTGCATGGTTGATGCACTTGTTGAGGTACAGGTTGTGGTATATAGTTTATGATTGGTATGGTACAGGTTGATGGTTTGGTACATGGTTGATGGTATGTTAGTGAGCCTGGTACATGATTGGTAGAGGCATGTGTTGGTGACATTGGACTTCCAGTTTAGAGGTGTCCTTGGTATATGATCCATGTGAGAGGATCGGTTGAGTATCGGTGATAGTGACAAGCTGGACAGGTTGATCAGTGACAGGTTTATGTGACAGGTTGACAGTGGCAGTGATTGTGGTAGTGATAGTTTGGTATACACTTATATTTCAGAGCGACATGACGGGGAAAGGAAAGGGGGTTGTAGCCTCCTTTCAGTTTGAACCAGAGAATTGGGGAGTTGGAGCTTGAGAACTAGGTTTTCTTAGCCACCTTCCGACCAAATCCAGAGAACTCATGTGGTTGTAGCGTCCTTCTAGTTGGAGCCAGAGAATTTAGGGATTTGTAGCTTCCTTCAAGTTGGATCCTGTAAATAGGGGGTTGTATCCTCCTTTCAGTTGTAGCTGGAGAATTTGAATGAATTCTTGATATATATAAGAAATCATTTTGTGGTTTTCTCCCATTTGGGTTTCCACGTAAATACTAGTGTACTATGTATTTGTTGTGATGATGTTGATCTAATAATATTTATGATTTTATGCTCATGATATATTGAATGCAATCATAGATGATACATTGATGATATACTATTGAACATTATTGTTAAAGTGAAAGAATATATATTGTGGTTAAAAGTATATAAAGTGTTCATACTGATTCACACCCCCCCCTCAGTATTCCAACAATTGGTATCAAAGCATGTTCCTTCAGAAAACAATTTAACCACTTAAAGGAAGATCATCGAGAGAAACAAATTGTATAGAATTGGAGTAACAATGTTTGATGGTTAGAGTGGTCTAGAGTATGAGATATGGAGCAGAAGGACGAGGGAATTTTTAAAGGCACATGGGTATGATATTTGGAAATCAATTATGACAAGATACAATGCTACAAAGAAACTTGAGGCTAAAACCAATAAGGAATTGAAGAAGAACAGAAAAATATCAATGGATTTCATCATAGAAGGACTATGTGATTCAACAAAGGACAAAGTGGGTAAATTCTCATCAACTAAAGAACTTTGGGAGAAGCTAGATAATATCTATGCTTCTCCCATCACAGATTCAGATAATTTTAAAGAATCTATAGGTACATAATAGGAATAAAGATGCTCATCATGCCAGGCAGATTCAAAAGAGGAAGAGTGCGAAGAGGAAGAAGTCTATTACAGAGAAGAATTTATGATTTCCATATGAGGGAAAAGGAGAAAAACAATTCATTCCATTCAGAACTAAAGAATAAAGAAGAATCTCATAACTCCAACTCCAAACAAGTCAAGAAGACAATCATGATGTTAAAGGGTTAGCTAGAAGAAGAAAGAAGGATTAAAGAAACTCTCTAGGATTAGAAGCAGTGTTTGGAAATGAAAATAGCAGCACGAAAGGACGAAGTAGAAAAGAGAGAGAAGATATTGACATATCATCTCAAGGAAATAACTGAGAACTTAAATCAACCTAAAGCAAAATTTGGTCAAGAAGAGAGAAGACTTGAAAAATAAATGATCTCCTTGAATATCCAACTTGAAGAAGCAAAGTGAACAAAAGAGGTCATGAAGAGTCAAATGAAGAATAAAGAAGAAGAATTTGAGAATCTTGATGAAGAAGTTACTAGATTGAGAGTTAAAATCATCAATCTTAGCAAGAACATCAAAGAGATAGAAACATCCACCTCATCAATAGAGCATGTTGAAGAGAATCCCTCCAGGTTTCTAGAAAAGAAGAAAAGAGTAAGAGTTATGCAGAAGTACTAAAATGAAGGAATCATGGTCAGCAAGAATAAAAAAAGAACTCAGATACATCCTCAACAAGACCTACCACATTCAGGAAACAAATAAGCTTCAACCATAATCAAGGGATCCACAAAAAATAAAATCATGATCAGCCAAGATAGGAATTCAGAAGGACTACACCACAAAGAAGATCATTCACTCTCAGGTATGTAAATTTGTTTTATGGTCATTGTTTATATTGTACTAACTTTGGACATAAAGTTTCATATTGCAGGGCTTAAGGAATAAATGTTCAAGCAAGAAATGCTTATGTGGCCCCACATAACATTGAATGTTACAAATGCCATAACTATGGACACACAAATCGTGATTGTAAAAGCATGATGGATACTTATATGAAAGAGAACACTAATATAAAATATGGGAAAGTATGGAAAAGAAAATAAGAACAGGAAAATGAAGAGAAGATGAATGAAGGACGCCCAAAATTCATACTTTGAGGATTGAAAATAGTACAAGATGAAGACAAATCTACATGGAAAAAGGAAGATATCAGATACATAAAGGTTTGGAGAAAAACTGAAAAACAAGAAGAATGGATGAATGAAGACCAGGTCCCAAAGATCACAGTATTTGCAGTATTACGAGAAAGAAAAGAAGAGTAGGTGAATAAAAATTAGGCTCAAGAGATTGTACTTTCAGAGATTGTAGTGCGAGATCAATCCATGGGAAGAAAGGAAGAAGTTAGAGTTTGGATAGATGATGAGTCCACAAACGAAAAGGAATATTAGTATGCATCTAATCGGGTATTTTTTTGAGCGACCTGGCTTGGAGACTCCTACTAAATATGAATATTGGATAGGGGGAGTTAGTGAAGATCAGAGAACCATCCTTTGAAAATTTTGAAGTATTTGCAGAGATAGATTTAGAGAAATCATATAGCAGAAGTGTAGAATGAAAAATTGATCGATTGAGAAAGCAGTATTCCCACACAGGTGTCATTTGGCATTTACATAGGCATAAGTTTATGATTATATTGCATGTATGTATTTAGGCAGGGATATCTTCAGTAAAGGTTGTTCCAGACATGCATAGTTTGATGAAAAGATAGATCATATAAGTGGACATATTTGATTTAGTCTGATAAATAAGAACATGTGATGATCAATTGTAGTATATTTAGGTGAAGCCTTCAGAATAGTACAGTGGCATACGAGTCAACATTGTGGATAGTTGAGCAGCATATTTATGGACAGTTTCTGACATATGTTGTTAAGAACCAAATATCAATATAGCATAGAAAAACTTCAGAATAAGTACTCAACGCCTTGAAAAAGAGAGAATTTAAGATAATAAGCCTCTTCGAGGGGGCAACCTCCTTTTAACCCACATAAATGTTCAAGTACAAGATGATTCCAAATGAAAATGTCTCCTTGGTATATATAGGAGACTAGGAGGTATAATTACAACTAATGGAATAAAGATGTCATAAATAAAATAACATTACCAATGTAATATGCCCCAATTGAGGGGTAATGATCCAATATTAGGGATTAACATGCCCCTCCCCTTGAGACAAGTGTTGTCCACAACGCTTGAGTAACTCTGGATGCTTCTGTATAAAAGACTCATCTTCTTAAGTGGAATCTTCAGCCGGTAGTTTCCTCCATTTAATGAGATACTTTGAAATGGATCTATTCCTCAGTTGGCGAATTCTTGTGTTAGTGATGGCTTCAGGATCCAATATGATTTTTATTTCCTCATCGACTTCTGGAAATATAGTTTGAACTAGGATCTTGTCGCCTATAACCTTCTTTAAGCATGAAACATGGAAAATTGGTTGTACTCGTGAAGATGAAAGCAACTCCAATTTGTATGACATAATACCAATCTTTTGCAACACCTTATAAGGGCCATATTACTTTGGTGATAATTTATTATCCTTCTTGGCTTGCTTGAGGGACATATGTTTGTATGGTTGTAGTCTTAAAAACACCCAATCCCTACTTCAAAACTTCTTTCACTATGATGTTGATCTTCTTGATATTTCATGCGATTTTGTGCCATGGTCAGGTTGTCCTTTAATATTTGGAGAACTTGTGTTTGATGCTTGATATGATCTTACACTGCTTGAACCTTAGATTTATCTTTTAGAAAAGAAGTGATGGAGGGAGGGTGGTATCCATAGAGTGCCATAAATGGTGTCATTTGTTTTGCAGTATGAAAGGAAGTGTTATACCACGATTCTGCCAAGGGTAACCATTTGAACCATTGTGTTTGTTTATCAGAGATAAAGAAACGAAGGTAGCCTTCCAGACATTTGTTCACTATTTCAGTTTTTCCATTAGATTGAGGATGATAGGATGAGCTATGAGCGAATTGAGTACCCAAACAAGAAAATAATTTTGTCCAAAAATGTCTAGTGAACATGGGATCTCTGTCACTTACAATAATTTTTGGGCTGCCATGTAGCTTTTGAACTGTCTCCATGAATGCAATGGCAACTGTACTAGATTTGAAGGGATGAGAGAGTCCACAAAAGTGTGAGTACTTGGTCAATCTATCAACAATCACCATGATGGCACTCTTTCCTTTAGACTTCGGTAACCCTGTGATGAAATCCATGGAAACCTCCTCCCAACACTGACTTGGGATGGTTAATGGTTGTAAAAGACTCGGGGTATTAATTGTTTCCACCTTATTTTATTAGAAAACCAAACATTCTACCACAAACATTTGAACATTAGTTTTAAGGCCATCCCCAAAAAAATCCTTCTTGACTCTATGGTAGGTTTTCAAAAATCCTGAGTTCCCTCCTACTAGAGAGGTGTGCAATTCCAATAGTACTTTTTGTTTCAGTTGGGAGTTCTAACATAAATATAAGCAATCTTTGTACCATAGTGAATCATTTTTCCATGTAAATGTATCTGATGCACTGGAATCCTGTTGCAACCTTTGAATGAGAGTCCA
>ML838796.1:53361-84591 GCA_009831015.1 Picea engelmannii
TTGGAAAGTTGGTTATCATTGATGTCAACCCTTAGATATTTATGTCAACCCTTGGAGAGGTCTAGAGATTTTGGGCATATGATTGACATTTGTATGATCGATATTGATGTTAAGTTAGTTGGGTGCATTTTATGTAGTCTATATGTAGCCCCATATGTGTGGTTAAGGGACCCTAAGTTTATTGAGGAATAATGACATGAAGGATAGTGAAATTGCACGTAAGAATATCATATATGGATAGTACATGTCATGTTGTTTATGGTGATATGTGGTAGGCCATGTGTTTGCTCATGGTTAGGGAGATATGGCCTTGAGAAGTTGGAAGCCCTAAAGAATGGTCAATAATCCCCTAGTTGATTACAAGTATTAGTCAAAGGGTGAAGTGGTTGCAACAAGAAATCCCTAAAATAAGGAAAGAGGTTACCTATAATAAGTATAAATACACCTCAAGCAGACACTCACAAGTATACTCACACATTTGTTCATTTATTATGTTTCTTGTGAACTAGTGATCTTTTTGCTAAGGTTGTGACGACACGTTTTTGAGGTAGCAAAGGAAGGTCAAAGGTGAAAATCTCGGAGTTGCAGAAAATTGGTAAACTTAGTTTTCTGATGTTATAGGTGGGCTACGAAAGGATGGGTCATGTGCATCCATGGGATGAATAAGGATAGGCCATGTACATCCATAGGCTGTAGAAGTATAGGCCATCTACATCTACGGCTATAGAAGAAAAAGTCTCGTACATCTGCATGCCTCAAACATAGAGAAGAGAGGACATATGTGGGTTGTAGTGGAGGAAAGCACGTATATCTGTGGGTTGTAGAAGAGAAAGTCTCCTATATGTAAAAGGGACTGTGAAATTTTGTCAAGGGATGTTTGTACCAGGTTGTTGAGGATTATGGAAGAGTTACTGGTCATTTTACAGTATATCAAGTTAGCTACAGTATCAGAGGTAAGTTTTTAAGTGTTATGGTTATGGTGCAATGGTACATGCATGTCGGTGATGGTATGGTACATGTTTGAGAGGCATGTCATTTTCATGCATGGTACATATTGGGGATGTTATAGTACATTGATTAGAATCATTATTGGATATCTTAGTGCAAGGTTTGGTTACATGTTATGGTGTATACTTGAGGCTTATCTTATGGTACATGGAATGATTGGGAGTGATATGGTATATGGTTGAGACACTTGTTATGGGTGATGTGCATGGTTGGAACATGGTATGGTACATGATTGATACATGATATGGTGTTGATGTACATTGTTTATGTACATGGTTGAGGCATATGGTATAGGTGTTGGTGCATGGTTGATGTAGTTGTTGAGGTATAGTTTGTGGTATACAGTTGATAGTTTATATGGTATAGGTTGTGATATACAGTTGATAGTTGGTATGGTACAGGTTGATGGTTTGGTACATGGTTGATGGTATGTTGGTGATCTTGGTACATGATTGGTAGAGGCATGTGTTGGTGATGTTGGACATCTATTTGAGAGGTTTCATTGGTATATGATCCATGAGAGAGGATTTGGTTGAGTATTAGTGACAGTGACAGGTTGGATAGGTTGATCAGTGATAGGTTGAAGTGACAGGTTGGATAGGTTGATCAGTGACAGGTTGAAGTGACAGGTTGGATATAGTGACAGGTTGACAGCGGCAGTGATTGTGGTAGTGACAGTTTGGTCTACACTTATATTTCAGGGAGGCAGGATGGGGCAAGGAAAAGGGGTTGTAGCCTCCTTCTGGTTGGATTCAGAGAATCAGGGATTTGGAGCTTCATTAAGGTTGGATCCTAATGATCCAAGTTTTTTTTAGTACAAAATGAGAGTGCATATATAATAAAGAAATATATCAAGATATTGCAAGAGATCCAATAATGTAACATAGATATATCAGATATATATAACAAGAGGAACAAATATATAGTAATATATAATTTATATTAATGAGTGAAATGTACAGAACTATAAAATTACACAGTGAAAGACTCGCTAGAACGGTAGCAACTTATCTCTGAGAAGAGATGTGACACCTACGCTCATTCACAAGAAGAAGAAAAGTACAATGAGGCTCGAAAGGCCTTTTTAACATATATGGAGAAACCCTAAACATCCAAAAAACTATCTCTCGAAAGATGAAAAACCAAAAGGTTTTTTTCCCCAATGTGGATATGAAGTGACAAAATTTATGTGGGCCCCGATGGGGTAAGTTGGTACAACAACTTTCCGGGGTCGTAACTTTTCCATACGATCTTTGTTTTAGCTGCACGATATCCTATTGGAAATTTAAATCCGATGACTAAAGATTATGCCGTAAAATTCTAACTCCATCTATAGTTTGACTATGGCGAGCTCCAAAAATGTTGTTTAGGGCCTTAAAATGGCCCCGAAAGTTTAGAACTCGAAAATCTAGGAAATAACTATCAATGATGAAAACTACATGTGAGCCAGTTAGAATAGGTGAGTGGACACCTATTCCATATGGACCAATCCTCCTCCCTTAGAAATCAATGGTCTCCATTTTGTTGAGTTCTCGTGGGAGATGGGAACGCGTTCACTGAATATGAACCTTGGTGAGTTTCTTTTCTTTCCAGAGATGTTGCATTGTTTGGCTTATGGAAGGATTTCATGAACCTGATGTTGGAGGGGTTGGACCTTGTTAACTAGTCTGACTGCATGCAATGACTGTGTGTAAAAGGAATCTTTGTGTTTTTCTTCAATTTTTCTGACCTTCTTCTGCTAGATATAGGGGTTTGGAATTGAGTCCATAGTGGTTATAGTGTCCTTATTTTCACTTCCTACTCGAATCATGAAGAAGAAAAACTTCATCATATGAGAGACAACTTTGTTACACTGTTGTGTCGAAAAAGTAGTTGTAACTACCTCTGGTATCCTATAGAGATGATCCCTCTGAGTAAAAATGAAGCTATGGGGTCAAGACTCATAAACAACATGGCGCTTCCATATATATGGTTGGTCCAAAATAACATCACATACATCCAATGGGGAAACATTACACAATACCTCATCCTTGAAGGGCTTGATGTCATAGGACATGCATCATTTTTGGCTGACACAGATATCTCATTCCTGGTGAAGCCACCTGATGGTGTATGGTTGCGGGTGTGGTGTTGTTGGAAATCCCAACTATTTGACGACCTCTATGGATATGTGGTTTTTTCATCTTCCACTATCAACAATGAAATGCAATGAGAACCCCTTCACCCACATCTTTGAATGGAAGAGGCTCCCCCTCTTCAGGATATACTAGTGTTTTTGGTTGGATTGTTGTGGTTGTGACAATGGCAGTGGGGTTTGTGTCAATGATTTGTCTCCTTCCATTATTTTCTGAATCAGATTCTGAATCTGGGTTTGGCTCTTTGTATTTGATCTCGGCTACCAATCACTGTTTTGAGCAACATTCATAAGTGTTACTCCAGGGGATTTTTTGGAAATCGCACCACTTTCCAGTGTCATTCTTTGTATTTTCCTTACCCTTATTTTCATGTGTCTTGGACTAGTTTTCAGGAGACTATTTGTTAGGACTTCCTTTTTATCATACTTTGGTTGTTGCATATTTTCAAACTCGAACTCCTGTTTGTTTTGGTGCTTACATTTCTACTCGATTTTGACAACATATCTATAAGAAACTCCCAACGATGAGATGTAAAAAAAATTCATTTTAGTTTGAATTGATCCTTGTGTATATCGATGACCACCCACCTATTCCAAATGGCTCAAAACAGTCTTCTAGAGATTTACTATTTTTAGCAGTTTTTCGGTTCCTAAACTTTTGGGGCCATTTTGAGGGCCTAAATGACGTTTTTTGGGATCGAGCACCTAAAATATATACAAATTCTTTAATTCATCCCCGAAAATGAATCTCCTCATTGATACCTTTCCAACGAGCTATTGTTCTCCAGAAACAAAGATTGTATGCCAAAGTTACGCCTCTGGGAAGTTGATACACCAAACTACCCAAAACGAGGTCCACAAAATTGTTGGTTTTTCATCTTCTAGGTTTACGGTTTTGGACATTATTTATGTTAAAAATGACTTGTATCCTCATTGTAACAATCATATTCTTTCTAATGTGAGTAGTTGTCACATCTATTATCAAAGATAAGCTTCCACCATTCTAGCGAGTCTTTCACTCTTTATTTCTACAGTTTTGTACATTTCGTTCATTAATAGAAATTATGTATTATTGTATATTTACGTTTATGGTTGCATCTCTGATATATTTATATTATATTATTGAATATATGAGATATCTCTGTACATTTATTTATTATATCTCCACTCTCATTTCAATTTTTAAAATAATCTGGATTAGTGGTATCAAAGCAAGCTACTCTTTATCACTTTTTTTCAGTGCATGTCCCCGACTGTGTTCGAGTATAGAAAGTTGGTTCTCTAGATTGTATCTATTAAAGAGAATCTCTCTCACACTCCCAAGAAACTCTCCATGATGGAAGAAAATAAAAATGATAGAGTAGACGATTCTATTAATCTGTTGCTTGAGCAAGCTGTCACGCAATAGAGGGACGAAATGATGTTATAGCAAGATTTGCTTCACCATTGCTATCTTTCATAGAGGGCCTTTTTCCATTTCCCTATGCATACTTATCAACCCATTTTTGATAAATACATAAGCAAAAACATATATTTTTCCACATATATGCTCCCTAACTTCTTTGCAAGATGCGTATATGCTTGATGCTCCACTACAGCTCGCGTATATCTGGATTTGTGCCAAAAAATACAAAATGAGGTTGGGTTTACATGTCATGACAGAAGATATCTGATCTTTGACCTTCCATATACTAGAAACGTTCTGAATCGGCCCTTCAGTTGCATTCTGGAGCCTATAAGAGAACAATTTCGAGCTATGGAAAAAGAGAGAGAAAGCATTTAACTTTAAGAGAAAAGTTACTCTGGAGAAATTACTTCATATTGAGTCTGCATCCCTTTGTCCCTCAAGTCTGAACACAGTGTTCATCCCCCAAGTTCTTCCCTTATTGTCAAGAGAATCTCTTTATCTCTTTTCTATGAGCTTTCCATTGGTGGAGGATTGAAGTGGTGGAGACCTAGTTGGAAGGAACTTGGTTTCTTGGTTTTGAACCATGTTGACACAAAAGTTTGTAACATTGATACTTTTGTTGATCAATTATTAATATAAATACTCCTTTCCCGTCTAATCAATATCTTGCGAATATATGATTATTATCCATAGGGATGTTTGTAATGTTTATTAATGGATTGTGCTATCTGATGTGCTAACTCATTTTATATATTGTCACTATATACTTGCATCGCTTGTTTGTTGAGAAATTCTTGCAGGTATAAGGCTTTGGGTCAAAGTGATCAATGGTGGAACGACATAAAATGATTGGATCGAGGTAGGCTTCTTCCTCATATTGCACATTAGTTTATATAGAACATGTTGGAATTGAGTTGATTTCTGCAGTCATACTTCTCTGTTGTGGTTTACCCTTGGCCATAGAGAGTTTTTTCCTTGTAACAGAATTGGAGAATCCACTGGGGAAGTTATATTCCTTCTAAGGGTTGAAGTATTTTTCCTTCTTACGTTGCTCTTTTGCCTTTGTATTTCTTTTCGTATCACAGTTGGACAGAGTTTGTTCACTCTGGGTCTGAGTTTTCATCCTTTTTACCTTGCCTAGCCTTGTTTTAAAAGATATACGCCCTTTTTCCCCTAACAACCACGTGTATACGCTTGTTGTCCCACTACAAGAGGTGTATATATGCCCTTTTCTCTTGAACAGAAACAGATATCACCTCCACCTTGCTTGTTTTCTTAGTTTAGTGACTATTGGGTAGGTTTTGAGGATCACAGAGCCTTCTTGGGTCTCTATGGTATCTATTGAGATTATCTGGGATGTCAGGAAACCTTTTTGGAGTTGAATTTTTGGACGACATATTTCTCTTTGTTTTCCATTTTTGATTTGTCCTTGGTAGTTGGGCTGTCTGCTTAGTTGCTTGGTATTTTGCTCGAGTGATTGCTTTTATACACAGTAGAAGTTATATATCAAGTCTTTTATAAGTCCATGCATTTTCTTTTTGAATACATGAAAATACAAAAAAAATAGGCATTTTTCATTGGTTGGTATTTTTGTCTTTGAGACTTTATCATTAGCTTAGAGCATTTAGCAAAAGATTGCATTTTACTTCTGAGTTGCAGAGTTAAAATTGAAGATTGCATTGTTTTTATTTAACATATCATTCAAGTAAAAGTTAAAGTTAGGCTTTGCAGTATATCTATTTTTATTTTTATGTTGAGTCATAACACCATGAGTTTCATTTCCATACCTCTTTGAGTAATCATGGCTAGTAAAATTTATGCTTTAAACTAAAATTGATTAGTCACGATTTTATTTTTTGGGGTGCACAAACTAGCCTAGGATTTAGTGCCTTGGAATAGGATTTTGTGAGTAAACTTCTCCAAGGCAATTAAATCAACTTATGTGTATGAGACAAGGAGTTGAGAAATCCATTGTATAATTGGTAATATCAGGACGCTCCACTCACACCAGAGTTAATCATGAGGTTGTGCGAATTTAGTTTAAGGGATAACCCCTGGATACTCACCTAGCGTCAGAGATATTTCTGTGGATTTATTTGTATTTGGGGATCTTGCTAGTACCCATACCTTTGTGAGAGGCGATTCTTTCAAGGTTTCGATCTTTTCTACCCTGCCCATACGGTAATTCAGACTTATGATTGCTCTTCTATGCATTGGTTATACAATGGTTTATTAGTTTTTTGACTTAGGTTTCTCATAGGTTACTTGCAGGGGTTATTTTTCTTGTATCCTGGGCCAGATAGGGGTCAGACAACATACAACCTTTATGGAGGATTACCTCTCCGGGGGGGTCTAACCGACTAGTTTTTAAGCCTATGAGGGCCCTTTTAACTGATTATGTTACCTCCAAACTTTAGTATGGAGTCTCAGGTCCCTCTTGGATGAGGCATACCTTTTTTAGCAAGGGAGGCCACTCAACCACTTTAGCCCGTTTGCATGCATATTGGTCGTTTGAATTTTTTGTATGCTCTTTGATTACTAGTTGGCCTTAGGATATATTTTTATTTGTTGAGATTCATAATTCATCATGGAGTCATACCAACTTCCTCACAGGTCCCGTCGGTTGTTATAGTTACCACTGGTTTTAGAGCTATTGCCTTCTAAAAGGCGTAGAATTATCAGGAGTGGTACACACACATCCACTTTTCAGACTTGTGATCTCACAAGGATGAGTACTGAGTCTAGTCTTCATAACACTGGGAGTTCATCAACTCCCAATCCCATTATAGTTAATTACACTCCTTCGACACCTGCAGCCACTACAGTTGCAATGTCGGAGGCCTACACCGGTACTATGGCTTGACCCGTATTCAATTCTTCGTCTCTTGCCTCTAACCCTTTTGGGGGTTTCGGACACTCGCTGAGTTACAATGTTCAGACCATCGCCATGTCTACTAGTCCGTTTTCTTATGGTATGCCATGTTTCACTTCCTAGCCTTTGACTGCCATCCCAGTTGTTGGCCATAATGCTAGCCTTGGACTTGGGGGAACCACACCTCCGTACACTCCCTTTATGTTTAGTAGCTCTTATGATCCCCAACCGAATCCTAATGTAGGAAGTGTCCCCTTCCCTAACCCCAGGTCTAATCCTTCTATGGTTGGATGGAACAACCAAGTTGGCGGACAGGTTCCGCCCTATATCCCTATCCCTTGGGTACCGAATTCGACCAACACTTTTGGCATAAAAAATCCACTTCAATCCTTCAGATTTCCACCCAGAGAAGGTCAGTCTTATGTCTTGGGCACCCCCCAACCTAGATCTAATCCAGTTGGGGGTAGTTTTAACAGCCCTCAGTTTGGATCTAATCCAACTGGTGGCAATTTTCATAACCCTTATCAAAACATTCTTGCTATAATGATGCCCAATCCATCTTTCACGAATCTGCCCGGAGGAGGGTATTTTAATTTTGGACAAGGTTTTGGTCTTTACGAGAACCCTGGATGGAATGAAGCTCCTAATACTCAATCATTTGCAGGAGGATGGGGTCAGGTGTCGTAGCCCCATATTCCCTTTCTGCCCACGCTCAATCTTCCAGATTAGTCTAAACTAATGAAAAACCCGGTGAGTCATGATCCCACATGGCTCCCTGTCCCCACCAAGCTTCCTTATGACATTCCAGAGTTTGAAGGTAAGAATGGCGAGGACCCTGGTGACCACGTCACTACTTTTCACCTCTGGTGCTCATCGAATTATTTGAATCATGATTCTATTAGTTTACGATTTTTTTAGAGCACTCTTATTGGGATTGCATCACAATGGTACATTGAGCTACCTAGGGGAACATATGGGTCTTTTCAACAATTAGTGTTAGCCTTACTTAACCAATTTCAACTACCCGTTCATTATGATGTTGGGCTTGAACTTTTGTCAACTTTATGCCAAGGTTCTGGTACTCATGTTTCGAACCATATCCAGGAATGGTGTAGGCAAATATGGTTAGTTAAGACTCCCATAACCTTGGCCTTTCTTTTAGAATGGTTTTTAAAATCTTTGCATGCTCCTGTTTCAAAGGATGTTGCTACCTCTGGGGTATTTAATGAGGAAGAGGCCATTTTTAGAGCCCAGCAATTCAATTTGATCTATGCCTAGTCGGGGATGTTATATCACCTTCTTCTCGATGCACCATGGTTGATTCATGATCCTAGACAGGGTCCTGGGCCCCATGCCGATGCTATTGTGGGGTCCACCAATATAAAGTCTGCAGACTCAACAACGAAGTCTTCCAGAGGACTAGCTTCATATGGATCCTCCAAACCCACACAATCGGTGAATGTACATTCCGTGCAGTCCTTGAAAAACCCAAATGGTGACCAACAACTAGATGGGAATAAACAGAAAGGTTGAAATAATCGTAGAGGTGGAAAGAATAAACCCAAGTACAAGAATAATAATAGAAAACAGAATGATAATGTTGGTGAGGGCACAAAAGAAAAGTGTAAGGTTAAGTTTCGTTGTAAAATTTGTACAGATGATCACCTTACACACTTATGCCCCAAACTTGTGGAAGATGTGAGGCTTTTAAATCTCTTGCCCGCTATGCTAACGAATCCTTTTTCTCACAACCAAGACTTAGCCTCGATTTCTTCAAACGCCGGAAATGCTTCTGGTGGGGGTCAAAACCCATCATCGCAAGATGACAACCATGTTTACATCAATATATTCACCGAAACAAGCGATATAGCCACTCTCTCTCAATATTACGGCTCTTCAAAAGATAGTACCAGCCTAGAAGCTCCTCCTCCACCCTCGGAGATGAATTTACAGATTGAGAAACGAGAGCCACCACCTTGTATTTTGAAAGGAGTATTCAAGCACTCTACCCATAACCCTAATGCTAAAGCCGCCCATAAATACTCTATCATTGAGGATTTGGGCCAAATACCTTGCACAATGTCTTCTTTGGAGGTACTCTAGACTTTTCCATCATAGAGGAATGCCTTATTCTTTGCCTTAGGAGATCTAGAACCTAGTGGCTCAAAGATCATCAAGTTCGATGTCACGGACGTGAAGCCTCGCTTACCATACCATGTGGATTTCCAAATCCATGTGGTGTATTCTAAATATACCATCAAATGAGCGGTTGTTGATGAAGGTGATGCCACTTGCGTGATGTCCTTATCCTATTGGAAAGCTATCAGTTCTCCAACCCTTTCAAAGTCATTGACCATGTTAACCGCATTCGACGGTCATTCCTTCCGCCCTCATGGTATTCTCCCCGCCTTTCCGGTCCAGTTAGGTGGGAATATGGTAGAAGTGGAAGTATAGGTAGTTGATGCACCTCTCGATTATAACCTTTTACTAGGTCACAATTGGACTTATGCTATGGTCACCGTCGTATATTCCATTTTCCACATGCTTTTTTTTCCTCATTAGGAGGATATTGTGACAATCGACCAATTATCCTTTGTGTACTCTAGTCTAAATTCATCTATTGGACCATCGATCCCTGTGTTCGAAAATTCTCAGTCGAGAACTGAGAATATCGATGTCAAAATGTATTCATCCCTCATGGGTACTTTCGACTTCTCATCACCGATTCACCACATTTACTCCATGTCCAATATGCCCCCTTCAGTAGAGAGGTCCATCCCTTTCCACACTTCTTACTTCAGTGACCCTTGGACCCCACCTTCTCCGACTTTATCGATTGAAGGTCAATCGCATTCTAGCATGGATATGCCACTATCGGCATCAGATATTGCATATAAATCTATCCTTGACTCTTCTGGTGATCCCAATCTAGTTTCTTCGTAGACAGTCGAGGAAGATCCAGTTCTCAAGCCCATGTGGGCCACTTCGTTATCTTGTTCACATGACCTCCTAGATGAGACTTTGCCTTCATATGAAGTGATCCTTGAATCCATGAATGTTTCCAAGATACCTTAGGATGATATGCATCATCAATCTTATTTTCTCCCAAGTCTTGAAAAAATTGAGCAAGGTGATTTTAGATCTACCCTGAGTCAGATACTCGGTCATGCCATAGTTCCACTTGATACACACAACATTTACGCCAAAGGGAATATGGCGAGTATTTCTCCCACCATCCAGATCGATATCTTTCATACCCATGGAAATATTGAAAACATAAATATAGGTGCAGATTGTTTGCCAGAGGAGACTCTGATCTACACCAATCTCTTCAAATAATTTTGAGACGTATTTGCTTGGTCATATGAAGAGATTCCAGGGATCGACCCCCATATTGTCGAACATGAGATCAGAACTTACCTGGATGCTAAACCCATTCGACAAAATATTAGAGTTGTTAATCCTAGGAAGGCCCCCGCTATTAAGACAGAGGTAGAGAAGATACTTAATGCTGACTTTATCTACCCAGTTCCCTTGATCGAATGGGTATCCAACCCCATTCCCATGAATAAAAAGAAAGGAACCATCCATGTGTGTATGGAATTTCACGACCTGAATAAGGCTTGTCCCAAAGATAAATTACCCATGCCTTTCATTGATCAGATTCTCGATGAGTGTGCGGGAATATTTTTTTTTTCTTTTATAGTCAGATTTTCAGGCTATAACCAAATCCAGATCAAACCCAAAGACCAACATAATATGGCATTCATATGTCCTTGGGGCACGTTTTCATACCAGAAAATGCCTTTCGGCTTGAAAGACTTCGGAGCAAACTTCCAAAGAGCCATGAATTTCTCTTTTCATGACCTCAAACACATAGTTGAAGCTTACCTCGATGATCTTGTTGCTCACTCTTGTAAGAGAATGGATCATGCTATGCACCTTCGACTGGTTTTTGAAAAATGTCGCTACTATAGAATCCGACTCAACCCTCATAAATTCATCTTTTGTGTTAGATGTAGCCGTCTCTTAGGATTCTTAGTCTCTGAGACAGGGATCATGGTAGATCCAGTTAAGGTTGAGGCAATTCTTCAGTTTCCTCCCCCGCGTATAATTAGACAACTTCAAGGTTTACAGGGGAAATCTAAATTTTTTCATCGGTTTATTGTGAATTATGCCAATATCACTAAGGGTTTCATGCACCTATTGAAGAAATACACCCAGTTTATCTAGGATGAGCGAGCCCAACAATATTTTTACGCCTTAAAGAAACCCTTAGTATTGGCCCCTCTACTGAAATCTCTGGATTACAGTAGAGATTACTTGTTGTATATCGTCACGTTTGAAGAGAACATTGGTATGGCTCTAGTTCAGGAGGATGATGAGATCTGCGAGCATTTCATCTACTATCTCAGTCGAAATTTAGTTGGTTCTGAACGAAATTACTCACACGTTGAAAAGCTAGCTTTGGCTGTCGTCCACGTAGTCCAACGTTTACGACACTATATATTTCTTTGAAAAACTATTGTGGTTGCCAATGTTAATCCATTTCAATACGTCCTCACTAGATGTATCATAGGTGGAAAATATAATAAATGGATTGTCATCCTACAAGAATTTGATCTTGACTTTGCTTCAGCCATGTCCAAGAGATCACTAGTTTTTGCAGAGCTTATATCCGATTTCCCATGACTAGACGAAGATGTTATTCATGTCGATTCATTCGCAGATGAACACATTTTCCTTGTTTCGTCATCCGACCCCTGGTATGGAGATATTGTTTTATACCTTCAAAACTTGAAGTTCGCTCAACATCTCTCGTGAGATGATCGACGACATGTTTGATACCAAGCCAAAAAGTATACAATCATCGGTGACACTTTGAATCGTCGAGGAATAGATAGCATCTTAAATCGTTTCTTAACTCACGAAGAAGCCGATTTAGTCATTAATTATTTCCACAAAGGGGCTTGTGGCGGTCATCTATCCAGGTTTGCAACAACCTAAAAAATCTTGTGAGTCAGTTACTTTTGGCCCACCATATTTAAAGATTGTATTGAAGTGGTTAAGGAGTGTCACCCCTGCTAGGTGTTCACTCGAAAAATGCACTCACACCCAGCCCCTCTCCACCCAGTCATCATCGTCGGTCCCATCACTAAGTGGGGAATAGATTTCATTGATTGCAACCCAACTTCGGCTGGGGGGCATCAACACATTATCGTGGTTGTCGAATACTTCACCAAGTGGGCCGAAGCCATGCCTACCATGAAATCTGATGGGAAGACTGCAACATTTTTCATATTCAACCAAATTATCGCTCGGTTCATGATCCTAAGTGAGATTGTCACTGATCATGGAAGTCATCTTCAAAATGAAATGATGATAGAACTAGCATATAAGCTGGGGTTTAAACATGATCACTCGTCTCTCTATTACCCCCAGGAAAATGGGCAAGTAGAGGCCATCAATAAGTCTCTCAAGTCAATTTTGAAAAAAAATGTCAATCAGAGCAATTCCAACTGGCACATCATGTTATATCCCGCACTTTGGGCATAACAAACCTTGGTTGAGATTGCCACCGATTTTTCTCCTTTTCAATTAGTACACGGTGTGGAGTCGATACTTCTCATTGAATGAAAAATCCCTTTTCTCAAATTGGTAGTTGAGCTCCTACCTAACACTTCGGATTTAGAGCAACACCTGGTACACCTAGAGAGTCTTGATGAGAAGCGTAGAGACACCCTTACGGCTATCGAGGAAAACAAGAAATGTGTCAAGGTTCAGTACGATAAGTCTTTCTATCCCCAATTGTATGCTAAGGGTGACTTGGTCCTCTTGTACGACCAAGCCAAAGAAACACTAGGGGCAGGCAATTTTAAACCCATGTGGAATGGTCCTTATATTGTGCAACGTGTTCTATAAAAAGGAGCCTATGAGTTGGAATATTATGAAGGGAATAAATTGGCTGAGCCTAGAAATGGGCTCTACCTAAAAAAATATTACACTTAAGTCTTGGGCTTGGGAAAAACCCTTTGTATACTAATGTAAATTTAGTGTATATACACTTTTTCCCCCCTTTTGTCTTTGGCTTGCTTATTGAGTTTTCCCTTTTGTTGGAAGATGTCAACAGAATCTATGGTCTATGTAGGATTTGCAGATGGAGCTAGTCATCATACATGGAACTTAGCTTCCACTGCTTGGGTGATTTACTCGTCCGAGGGTCTGCTGGTATCTTCAGGTGGCGTATTCCTAGGGCCATCCACAAATAATGTGGCCAAATATAGCGTCGTTATAGAATTATTGCGCGATGCTATCTCACATGGTATTCTCTCTATAGAGGTGTTCCTATATTCTCAGTTATTTGTACGTCAGTTAAACAATCATTACCATGTGTGTGATCCGATGTTACTCCATCGATTCCTACGGGTACATCTTTTAGAACAACAATTTGATTTTATTACATATTTTCACATTCCTATAAGTTCTAATCATGTATCCAATGCCTACGCTAATTATGTTTTGGATTGGAATTTATCACATTTATAAAGAAAAGAATACCATTAAATCAATGCACACATTGTAAGATATAATTGCAGCCGAAGATATTTCCTTTATATTTCCAAACAATATGGTGTTTTATATTACAAAATTGGGGCTAACCCGCTCAAAAGTACATAGACAATTGATGTACATGTCCTATGATATCTATGTTTGTGGCGCCGGATGAGTCTCATGATATAAAACTACGACATTGACGAGATGCCAAAAGAGTCATACCCATGCTCTAGGTACACCGAAAACTTGCCTCTGCATGGCTTCAGGTAGATCCTCCACCTGAACCATAGGAATCCTTTGCATCAAACGCGATAGGTTACCCTGCACATTCTGAAGGACTCTCTCCGCCTCTCCTCCCACTGCCTCATCTACCCAGTGCCTCCACCTGTGTCGTAGGAATCCCTCTATCCGTTGCAGAACCATGTCTGCAACCACACAAGTATCGAGTTAATAATTAAAAAAACCATCCAAAAAATATTTTTGTTCTTTTCAAATGCAAAAATACAAAAATTGAAATATATAAAATACATTGTTTACCTATGGTGCCATAGGAAGCTCCTGGTGGAAGCGACATATCAATATCACCTATGAAATCAATTCCCGCATACGGATAGTCGTCTAGAGCTATGATTTGTCTCCCCCACCAGAAGAAAAAATCATCATTGTAGGGTGTCACCACCCTACCTTCCCCCTGCTGCCTCATGAACTCAACCCATTGCGCCATAGCTGGATCATGTTTCCCTCTAGGAATGATCTCCACTCTAGGTCCCAAGCTTGGGATTCACTCAAAAAAGAAGCTACAAAGGATAGAGGCAAACCTGAAGTTTCTCTTTTCCCCCTACTTTCACTCTGTCAGCTTACCTTTCATGTTGGTCAGCAGTGAGGTACACCAATCGTACACGGTAGGTATCGCACACTCCAGTGTGTAAAACATAAACGGTGTCGATGCTTGATGAAGCAAGGCCGACCCTATAATCTTGGTAAGCATGAGCAAAATAATCTTTAGGTTTAGGTTACCTATAGACCGGATAGGGATTTGACTTCCCACCATGAGAATCCCTGCAACACAGTGGGCCTAGATGTATTCTTCGACCTTCATCCCACTTCCGGCCCCATGTGAATTAAGGTCCACGACCTCTCCTTGGTGTGAAATTCCTGTCAATAAGTAGATATCCTCTACTTCAATCCTTAATGGTTTCCCATCAAGGATAAATATCTCTCTATATGGATCCCAATAGCCCACCAACATTTCCAATAACCTCACTTGGGCCCTCATTCATTTGAGAGCCCAAAAATTCTATAGACCACATATTTTCAATGCCACTTGAACCATTAGATCCCTTTCCACCACTGCATCTACCTCGTCATGGTCTCTCTCCCTCCACTCCAACACCTTCCTGCAAAACCCAAATCAATTTTTGAGTTAAAAACTATTTTTTTGCCATTTTGTGCACGTATACACGGTTTATCCAGGAACAGTCACGGGTAGGTCCTAATATATGCCCCTTGTAGTTCACACTAGGGCACATATCTGGTTGTATATGCGACATATTAGCAGAAACCCGCGTATACCGAAAAACACAATTTGCGCCCTAAAAACTAAAAAAATGGAGCCCAATTCAAAATTGTAAACCATAGAATTAGAAGAGGATGGGATAAAGAGTTACCTAGACCAGATGGCTTGTGATTCCATTGCCTATTTCTCCCACGATCATCATTTGAATTTCGGAGGTATGTTAGTCCAAATCACACTATTTTGCATGAAAATGACATAGTAAATTGTGATTTTATTACTATTTAGAAAACATTTTTACCCATTTGATATAGTTTTATGCTATTATTTTGTCTAATGGACTAATTCAAAAATGGTTTTAAGATGGTTTTTGTAGTTTCAACCCAATTTTCTTACAGATTTTAATGTAATGGTTGGTTGTTCATATCCTCAGGTAGGTATATTCATAACCTAGCATATAGGATAGGTATTCACTACATCATGCAGTTTTGCAATATCCTTCAATTACCACTTTTTACACCTTAGGTACGAACCCATTTATTGTGATGCATTAACCTCCATATTCTATCATAGCATTGTTAATAAATGGTAGAGACTTACCAAACATGGGTACCCTAGTTAGAACCTCTTTGTCATTTGGCACCCATGCCGAGATTTTCCTTATGACTGGGAGTCCATTAGAATTCGACACATGACTTTACAATGAGCCTAATTTTGCATTCATGTACACACGGCCTTATCACCCATGGACTCCCAGAACACGAGTCTTAGTTAATCTCTTTTTCGACTCGTTACTAAAAATTGAAAATATCATCGAGTGTTTAGTCCCTTTCACACTCGTTAAAATTGGATTTGAAAGATCATGAGTCTTGGTTAATCTCTTTTCCGACTCGCATCAAAAATGGAAAACATCATCGAGTGATCTTGTCTTCTTCACACTCGTAAATTGGATTTGAAAAGATGTCTATTTGACACAAGTTTACCCCTTTTTCACACCAAGTAGACTAAAAGATATAAGAAAGGACATTTTTTGGCGTTAAATTGTGATTGCATCTCATGCCCTTGCTTGCAGTATTGAGCCTTTAGTCGGTTCACACTTTGAATTATAAACCATGGCCCAAGCAATTTTCATCCTCAACCAAGCAGAGCCTTGTCTATATCCTTCGCAATTTGACACCCTACACCCTAGAGGGAGCATCACGCCAAGTGTTCATCTCTCACATGCATTTCCTTGCATTGAGCATAGGTACGTTCCACTGTTGGAACTAGTTTTGCTTACTTGCGACACTCATTCCCTCCTCTGTATCATAGAATTCAATTGTTATGAAAAAAAAAAAACAATGGGTGGGAAAGGAATACTATATTTTAATTGGCAGCAGTCGTGTCACCTTCGAGAAAAGCACAAAGTTATTGAGTCCTTGCGTCATCATAATTTTGGGTTTAGCATGGCCTTAGGAAGCTGATATCCTTACAGAATTTTCTCTATAGACTGGTTAATCTTCCAGCCACTATAGAGAACATGATGGATGCCTCCTACATCTAATTGTCAAATCATTAAGTCTATGCTGCCAGAGTCCATCGTATGTCTCATGCTCTTGTTCAAAGGAAGTCTATCAACCTGTGTCGGCCACTCCTCAGAAATCTTGACTTCGCATGTTGGCCATACCCTCAGTTTGTCCCAAAATCACATGATACTTTTGTCTTATGATGCACCCTGGCCCTACTTTCATCATTGGTAGGTCACCTTGAACCCAACAATCGACATTTCATCATGGGTTGTTGACTAGGTGGTTTCCCTTGTGTTCGACGAAAATACATCTATTCACACTTTCGGATTCGTGCAGTGTCTTGGATGCCATTAGCCTTATTGGTGGTTTCCTCTCCTTTGTTAGCAGTTTTTATCACTGGCTACTATTCAGAGGGTCATTTTTGTGTCCCACTTGCATTTGGCACATGCAAAATATGCACAGGGTCGTTGTTTTGTGAACATGTTCTTCGTTTGATCTCCACCAAATCATGAAGCTCCTGCTTTGGTCCTTGTGCAGACTGATGAGAGATTCCTTAATGCTCTCTTTTAAGCTAGTCTCTTTCCATCAACTTTAGATCATGTATTCTAGATACAAGACTTAGATTTTTATGAGTACCTTGAGGTTTGCAGTCATTAGTGGCAGGCTCTCTCGCCATTGACAAATGGGAATACATCAATGTCTCCTGATCAATGGATCTCTCAAATGTTCGACACCACCTTCTTTATTCACATTTGTAGAGATGTACTTAGTGCCTTGATACCTACTTTCATCATTGGTAGGGTGTCTCACATTTGTTAACGGTATACCTCAATGATCGGTAATCAAACGATGTCTCATCGTGTTTGACCTCAACTCATTTATTCACATGATGTAGACTTGCACCATTGGCGGATTGTATTGAAGACTTGAAAACATCACTTTGTAGACACATATTTCCTAATTTGTTGCTTTCATTTCATCGAACCAGTACCTATTTGACTTCAGCGATCATGGGAGATTAGATTGTACTCCATGGTATACAAATATCTTCAGATTGATTTTGAGACTGGTTTCACTGGGCCTTGTTCGTGACTATGATAGCTATTGGCATGTAACCACATTTATATTTCCTACTTATGGCCATGAACACTTGTTGGTATATTTTCCACATGGATCTGCATTGTATTTTTGGCAGCCATGTATGCAAAGTCGGTACATAATGTAATGAGAAATTGAGTTTGTCCAACTGGTTCTCTACCACTTCACTTCTGTGTTATTTATAATGTATTTCGGCCATCGTAGATACTCCTCTGATCTCACACATTAGGGGGCATCTGTTATATCAAGATTTTCCTCACCATTTCTATCTTGCACAGAGGGCCTTTTTCCATTTCCCTATGCAAACTTATGAATGGATTTTTGATAAATCCAGAGCCAAAAACACATATGTTTTCACATATACGCTCCCTAACTACTTTTCAAGATCTGTATACACTTGATGCTCCACTACAACTCGCGTATATCAGGATTTGTGCCATAAAATATAGAATGAGGTTGGGTTTACGTGTCACGATAGAGGATCTCTGATCTTTGGCCTTCCATATACTGGAAACATTCTGAATCATCCCTTCAGTTTCATTTTGGAGGCTATAAGAGCACAATTTCGAGCTATGGAAAAAGAGAGAGAAGGCATTCAACTTTGAGAGAAAAGTTACTCTCGAGAAATTAATTCATATTGAGTCTTCATCCCTTTGTCTCTCAAGTCTTAAAATAGTGTTCATCCCCTAAGATCTTCCCTTATTGTCAAGAGAATCTCTTTATCTCTTTGCTATGAGCTTTCTGTTGGTGGAGGATTGAAGTGGTGGAGACCCAGTTGGAAGGAACTTGGTTTCTTGGTTTCGAACCGTGCTGACACGGAAGTCTGTAACGTTGATACTTATGTTGATCAATTATTAATAGAAATACTCATTTCTTGTCCAATCAATATCTTGCGAATATATGATTATTATCCATGGGCATGTTTGTAATGTTTATTAATGGATTGTGCTATCTGATGTGCTAACTCATTTTATATATTGTCACTATATACTTGCATCGCTTATTTGTTGAGAACTTCTTACAGGTATAAGGCTTTGGGTCAAAGTGATCAATGATGGAACGAAATCAAATGATTGGATCGAGGTAGGCTTCTTCCTCGTATTGCACATTAGTTTATATAGAACATGTTGGAATTGAGCTGATTTATGTAGTCATACCTGTCTGTTGTGGTTTACCCTTGTCCATAGAGAGTTTTTCCCTTGTAACAAATGATGGAGAATTTTTCCCACATCCTTCAATGCCTGTCGATAAAAATAGGCACGTATTCATCAAGTGACCACTTTGGAAGCACCTATTCTTTCAAGGTACAAGTAATTTTTATATTCTCGTATTTGAAGGTTGGATAGTTGCAGATGCTCTAGAAAAATGGTTAAATCTTCTAGAAGGTTATTTCTTTGATCACAATTTTTTCGACAGGGAAAACATCATCTTCACACTCCTTAAGGCTCTCCCCCATGTTAAACATTGGTAGGAAACTTACTGGGATGAAAGTTCCATAGAGGAGTCGAGAATATATGGGGTCGAGACCACTTGGGATTTTTTTATGGATGCAGTCAAGGAACAATATTACCCTATTGACAACTACGAACACCACTACATCAGATGGGCCATATTGCGTTAAGAGAAGGGCCAAGCAGTGTCATATTTCACCAATACCTTCCATACCTTGCACACTACGTTGGGTATTAAAGACTCTGAGTGACATTTGGTTCTGAAATACCGTGGGGCTCTACATAGATACATCCAAATTGAAATGGATTTTCTAGACATCTCATCACTGGGTGCTACTTATCGATATGATGTTAAAATCGAGCATAAATTTAAGCACAAGAAAAAATGGTAGTTTTGGTCTACAAATACGCAACAATAAAAAAATGATAAAGATGACCCTAACAAATAGCCTTAAGAAAACTAGTCCAACCCACAGGGAAAGAAGGGTAACGAAAAGACAAAGGACACTATAAAATAGTGTGATTTCCACAAAATCCGCTGGCACAACACTGATGAATGTCTCTCAAAAAATTCATTGGTGGTCGAGATCAAAGACAAGGAGTTGAATCCTGATTAAGAAAATACTGGTAGAAGACATATCATGGACATAGATCCCACTACTATTTTTGTGACCAAAATAATTAAACCAAAAGAACCAGCATATCTTGAAGAGGGGGAGAGTCTTTTTCATTAAAATATATGGGTGAAGGGCACCCCGCTGGATTTTATTGTTGATATCAGAAGCCAGAAGAACCTTATCTCGACATAGGTCATCAAATAGTTTGGATTGTCAACAACACCACACCCGCAACCATACAACATCAAGTGGATTTTCCAGGGATGTGATCGTTTTGTCAGCCAACAGTGTCGATTGTCATATGGAATTCAACCCTTAAAGGATGAGGTATTATGTGATTTTTCCCCACTGGATGTATGTGATGTTCTCTTGGGATAACCATATATGTGGAAGTGCCATGCTATCTATGTATCTTGACCACGTAGTGTCATTGTTACTCTGAGGGGTCATATCTACAGGATACCATATATAGTTCTGACTACTATTCCACCAAAACAGTGCCACAAGGTAATCTCTCATACTGCAAAATTCATCCTCTTCACAATATGTTCAAAAGGTTAACAAAAGAAAACCACAACCACTACAGCCTCAGTCCAAGCACCTTTTGTCCAACAGAAGCAGGTCGACAAGATTGAAGCAAAGCATAATGGTTCCTTCTACACACAGTCATCTCATGTGGCCATACTAGTTAAAAAGGTTCAACCCTTCCAGCCATAGGTTCATGACAACCTTCAACAAGCCAAACAACATAATTTCTCTAGCAAGGTAAGCAACTCACCAAGGTTCAAATTCAACAAATTATTTCCCCTCTCCCCTGGAACTCAATGAAATGGATAGAATTTCTTCCTAATGAGGGAAAACTGATCTAGGTGTATATCAATGGCCACCCACCTATTCCAACTGACTCAAAATAGTCTTATGGAAATTTACTATTTTTAACATTTTTTCTATTCCTAAACTTTTGGGGTCATTTGGAGGGCACAAATGATTTTTTTTCATTATAGGGAACCTCAATGATATTCAAAGTGTTCTATTGAGCCCAAAAAATGAATCTCTGTGTTGATACCTTTCCACCTATCTATCATGCGCCCTAAACGAAGATCGTATGCCAAAGTTACGCCCACAGGAAGTTGATACACGAAACTACCCAAAATGGGGTCCACAAAAATATTGGCTTTTCATATTCCAAGGTTAGGGTTTTGGATTTTATTTAATTTAAAAAGTACTTGGAGCCTTGTTGTGTATGTTTTGTCACTTGGGTGAGGAAAACAATGACACTTTTATGCCTAGTTGGGCCTTCTAGACAAGACAAAAGTTCGTGAGGGATTTAAACAAGCCAAACACATGCACTAAACAAATAAACAAACTAAAACAACTAAGAAAATAAAAACTAGAATGCATATAAACTTAGAACCATAAACAATCAACCAATGACCAAGATAATGCCACCAATGGATAACTATATTATTTGGAAAAACGTCATAGAGAAAAATGTAGACTTATGGGTCCCCTCTTCCTCCTTGGGAGGGATATTGAGTTCCCTAATGGAGATATCTTCTTACAATGGAAGAAAAATGGAAAATAATGAAGAAAATCAATGCTTATTCCCTCAAGAGGTGGGTGGAATTGCCTATTGAAATGATTATTGAATACTCCAAGGAGAAAAGAGGATTCTCAAGGGACAATTGAGGTAGCATAACAATACTATCAAGATCTTGTTTTCTTAGTGAACCAATGGCTTTCATTTATAGCATTTATTCAAGGAAAGATATAATTGGTTCTTGGTGTGAACAACGGGCCTTTTAGGGAACCCTTTGTTCCTTGACCAACCCCCCATTCTAATTTCTCTCAGATATGGAGGTCAAATCAGGTTGGGAGTTGGTCCATAAGTGGTTGGCGGGGTGAAAAGAACCATAAATGCGCCGTTTACGGGTAAAATTTGAAGTATTTTTTTTATTTAGAATTTCACTTTACAGTAAAAACAAAACTTGTGAATAATTTTGTTATCTTTCCAAACTATTTTTTAATTTTTTTTTATTAAGATTTGATATGTCAATTTGACAATTGTTTAACAGTATGTTCCTTAAACATGAAAGGAATGATAATGATTTATTTTTTCCCACAAAAATGTATCTATTATTAAACTTATGTTTTTAAGAAACAAAATATACTACAACAATCTACAGAGACTCTATTTTATTATGACTATAATTTTGAATCTAACGGATGAATATTACAATTTATAGAATTTTTTGAAGTTGACCAAGCTAAAAACGTTGCATATTCTAAACACATGTTTTCCTACACCATGTATCTATCTTAATTTTTACATAAAATTAAAATCTAAAATTACCCTATTGAAGATAACAGTTTAAGGATTATGAATATACATTTTCCATAATTTTCCACTGTGTATTTTTAGAGATATGGATTTTTCATTTCACTGAATCATAATATCACCTAAAAATATTGTGTAGTGATTTTTTTATAAAATTAAATAAAATTAGATAAAAACAATGAAAATGAAAACAAATTATATCCAATGGAAGTAGATTCAATTTTTAAAATGTTGGTATCAATTCTGAAACTAAATTCTAAGTATTTGTAGGAGTCTGCTGCCTCAAAAGAACAAGTAAGATGGAGAGAATTTGCAGTTTCCTGCAAACAGTCTCATTTTCAGGTGTTCGGCCAAAATATTCTTTTGGTCGAAACCTATTTTTTAACAGAATCCGTTAAAAATAAATGTTTCGGCCGAAATACGCTTACCACAGGAAAACAATTCATCCAAAAAACATTGTACAGGAATTTTAAGGGCAACGTTCAATTTGACGTGCAAATTTTCGGCCGAAAAAATGCCGCTAGGAAATTTTGAGACCCGATTGTCATGAAAGTGTTACCCACCTTCATGATTTTACCCTCACAAGAGTGCGTGGATTTTCTCATACATAGTCACGCATTTGGCACATTGTGCACTCTGAGGGATTTATTGTCCTGCGCACTGTGTGCATGATTCCATTAGTGATTTTGCGCATATCAATTTTTTCCCAATCGTATAGTTTTTGCCTTTTGAAATGCATTTTAGTGTTGTAGGTGAACTAATTGTTTTTGGCATTGCTGCATTTCAGTATCCATTTGTGTGCAATCTTGCAGATGCAATTTCAGTGATAACAGATGCCCCCTGATGTGTGAGGTTAGGAGCATACGTATAGTCGAAATACATCAATGTTTCTTCTACCGAGAGTGCCATTGTAATGAAGAGTGTTGAGAGGAATCGCAAGAGATATATACTGGTGGGAGAAGGGAAACTGTGGGACCCAAACCTTTCTCTAGTGAAAAAAATAAAATTTGTGTACAAACGAGGTGGGCATGCACCATACTCATGTCATGTAACCAAAAATGTAAGATAGTAACTGAAGATGTATGCTGAGGTAGATACCGGTAGCGCCCTCTAGGGCGGTTGATAGCGGAAGATGACAATTTTGAATGGTGAACATACTCTGAAATGAGGCAAGGACACCTATAAGAAGTGTCGATGACTCGTAGGCATTGATGGCCTAACAAATTCAGAGGTCTTTAGATGGTATAAAACAACTGTGATAGTCACATAGTAAGACCCACCATAACATGAGATTTTGTTGAAGTCAAATGTTATGGGGGTCAAAGGAATCAAAGAGCAATAATGATCCTCTTTATGTCTTATAAGACTCCTCATTCTAAAGATAATGAGAGTTAAAATATTTTTTCCCTTCTAAAAAATGTGTTGATGTCGACAGAAAGGGAGACACGACTTCAAGAAGAAAAGGACTTCGTGAAATCCACTAAGATGAGATCAGGTATTGATAGGAGATATGAACGAAGTCAATATGTGGTGAGACTCGAGACTTCCCTTGGTTGGGGTATGTTGAAGGATGATTGGAAACAACCATAAAAATATATCTAGTGTCAGGGGGACAATTGGATATGGAGTTAAACTGTGCCAGAATATTGACAAAGTGGACAAACTTAGAGATCAAGGGTAGATGGATTTTGGAATACTCAGGATTTGTGAACGTTGTCAGAATGAAAAGAGGAGAGTGGATGCCCCAAACAAGGGATGCATAGGTTGCATTGTAGGTAAAAATAAGGTCATCAGGGGTGATGACAAAAAGATAAGTAAATGATGGAAAAAAAATCTTTTTACAATTACCAAATAAATCAAGAATAATTTGGGATGAGTGTACAAATATAGAAATGGGTGCCCCAGTGTGAGATGGCTTGGCCTGTGAGGGTGCAAGTTGTGAATAGAACTGATGGAGGGTGGGGGGGCCATGGGTGGGTTTCTGTATGAGGTAAATGAATGGAGGGAAATATACAGATGAGAAAATTGATGGTGGATGAGATGGAGGGCTAATGATACTACATAGGTGTAGTCAATGGAACTGAGATGAGATAATGTGGGATAACTTTGGGAAAGCAAGCAATATGATGAGAAGAAGTACGTGTCTTATTATCATAAGTGCATAAAACTATCGGGACTCCCATCCCTAAAGGGTGAAAGTAGCATGAGTGTCAAGTTTCCAAGGGGAACTATGAATGGGAAAACTCATGTGGGGGAGACTACTACTGGGTGACAGTACCAAAATGTAGCAGAGGTGATGGTATTGAAAAGCCAGATATAAGGACCTTAAAGGTGAACGTCGGAGGGTGTGACTGGGAGATGCAATTGATTTTCAGAGGGAATAATTACATGTTAGTGTCAAACATATACCTGAAGGGGTTCCGTCGTTTGTGATGACCAAGTACCTGCACACATAAAAACCAAACACCTGACGTGAACAATAGATGACGATAAAAAACATATAACGACTATCTGGTAATCTTGAACATAAGCATGCATACCTAGACGTGACATGAGAAAAATGCTCCCCTGGGGCCAAGTTCAGATGATGACCTGGGGAATGCGACTGTGTATATGGCGGGACCATGATCCTCTGGCTAAGAACGAATTGGGAAATAGAGGCGCTGGGCTCATGTAACTCGGTGTGGAATTTTGGAAAAAGGGACTATATATGGTTGGTGGGCCCACAATGCCACCTCATTTGTACCCGTCTCTATAGTGATTTGATGAGATCATTTGAAGGAGTTTTGGAGATTACGGGAACTCGAGTTGACCGATTTGGGAGTTGTGAGAGTCAGGTTAGTGTTCTCATCCTCCTGCATAGTGTGACTTTCGTAGATTGGATTTAGGGGGTGTACGGATGGTCGTAAAACCCATGTAGATGGATTTGAATTTGATTGTAGTTGGAAAACCCATCCATGAAGGACAAATCCTTGTGGTCGACACAGTCAACGATAATTTGGTCAATGAAAGGGGCTGGAAAGTTGTCCTTGGGACAAGCATGGTTGAGATCGCGAAAGTTAGTGTAGATGTGAATAGTTCCCTATTTGTTTTTAACGGGGATGGGATTGGAAACCCATGAGGTATAGGCAATGGGGTAAATGAACCTAGCAGTGTGTAACTTGTCAATTTTTTCTTTGATATCCGCCTCTTTGGATGGGTGATGGGGGCATTTCTTTGGACGAACTGGGGCGACATTGGCCCATGTGTCGATGCGATGTTTGACAATACAAGGATCGAGGCTGGGCATATCCGTATATGATCAGGAAAAAATATCTTGGTATTCTTGAAAGAGAGCTTTGTAAGATGTGAGTTTCTCAGGGGAGCATGTGGCGCCAATGGTGATTTCTTCTACAATTCCCGGTTTGATGGAAATGATGATTTTGACGGTAGGGGAGATATTGGCCATGTTTCCTTGTTCAAAATCATCTGGGTCAGGGATAGGGTTTTTGAACCAGTCTATATGACCTAAAGGAATAAAATCCTTGGTTTTGATTTCATATACGGAGGCTTGTCTAGGAGGGTCAAAGGATTCCTATGAGAAAAAAGTGCTCGGTGATGGAGCGTATTCCATGGGAAATCGGGGGTAGTGAGTTCCTCTAAGATATCTTCATCGCTGTGGAAAATGTGAGAATACAGGGGATTCGAGGAGGTGACATGGGTGATTGTCAAAGTGTGATTTTCCTAAAGTGGTGAAGACGTAGAGGAGATATCGCATATAGGGAGCGATGTCTTGCTTGACGTAAAAAAAATGTCCAAACATTATGGGTGATAAAGTGTGGTAGGGGGCAACATTTCCTATGGGAAATGAAGCGAAAAATTAGGAGGATTTGGGCAAATATCCTCAGAAAATCGATCTATGAACCATGGAGGGGTGGGAAGTGACTCAAGTTCAAGGGAGGTGATGTTGAAAGGATCTAGAGAGGGCAAGACCAGTGGTGAGGTGGTCAGATGTGGTTGAATAAGGGTTGAATGACGACCTTGGTATGCCACAATCAAAGGACATCGGTATGTGAAGTGAGAAAATGAGTCACAGAGAGCGCAAGGGAATATCATCCATTCATGGATTGAGGAAGAGACATAATGAATGTTAGTGAAATGAGTACCAGGAAGTTGTAGCAGAGAGGGATCTTATTGAAAGGTTTGGATTATTGTAGCTAGCGTCTGGCAAAAATGAGGTAGAGTTGGGAAATGATGAGTGTAGTGGCCATATTTTGAACAGATCACACAAGCGAATTTGGTTCACAACCCTTTACTACCTGCAGTGGGGGATGTAGTAGTATCACTAGACATTCTTGGTGGAGTAGTGAGTGATGTGGTTGCTTGAGGAAGTTGGATCATATTACGTAACTCAGGGAGAGTAGGACATCTATTAGTGGGGTGTCCCTCTCTTTCGCATAGTGCACAAGGAGGATGAACTTGGGGAGGAAGTGGAGTTGTGGACTCTTTATTCTTTCGTTTTCCTCTAGTAGTGGTAGTGGTGCTAGCAGTTCGGGGTGAGGGTGGTGTGGTCAGAGCATGTACTGGAATTTGCATCAGTATTCCCTATGTCTGAGGAGGTAGATATGGTTGAGGAACCATAGCATGTGGATGTAGATACCACACAATGATGGCAAGCACCATGTTGGGAAGGGTAAGCGTTGCGACTACGTAAAATGCTTGAACTCTAGGTGGGGGTTAAAAGAAGTGAATTTGAGTAATGGCTTGATGGATTGTCTCCCAAATCGATATTTTCCCCTGGAGGGGGGGTAATCAGGGATAAGTGGTGTAGTAGGGTTATTAAGGAATTCCTAAGGTAATATTTCTTCAATTGGTGGGACGTCAAGGTGTGGATAAGCCTCAATGGAAGGAATGTTGTCTCTGGTGTTGGTTCCATTAGAAGATACGAAACACACTTGTGTTGAAGGGTGTATGAGAGGTGTTGATCCATGGTATGCCCTTAATAAGGATGGGTCCTTGAAAATTCTGAGACCCATGTCAATGATCGAATAAGCATCTGAGCTAGTGCAAACAAGAGGCAAGATGTTATCGATGTTGGCAAAGTTGTTAAGCTCATAATGTGTAATTTGGTCGATCGTGATGATTTTCCCATTGTGGGGGAACATCATCATTTGAAACACAGAAGAGGCTACTAACTTCATAGCGTACATGTAGTTATGTCCAAACTAGATATTTTAATCGAGCGGGGCATCGCTAAATTCAATGTCTATGAGGATGGTTTTACACCCGAGTTCGACGGGGACATTTTGGAAGAGCCCTTCAAGGAAGGAGGGTCGACCATCATAGGCTCTCAAGGTGATGATGGATGGTACTAGCTCATGGGAACTAAGTTTATTCCATACAATTTTGGACATGATTCATGTGGATGCACTTTCATCGATGATACATCGATGAACCATGATGTTCTGAATCTTTACTAGTATCTAGAAAGATACCAGAGTGGGGAGGCATGGTTCTCCTCTATATAGATCAAATGTGATGAGTCAAATATCATTTGGGTCAACTTCCCTCAAGGCGGAAAGTAAGGATTTCCATTGAKTTGGACAAGTTTGGAGGACCTCCAATATAGACATGGCTGTCGGATATTGTGCCAAGTCATCCACAAGACTGTAATTGTGTGTTTCCCTAGCCTGAGGATTATTGGCATTCTGTCGTAATAGAATGCGATGGATAYGAATGGTAGGTTTAGTATTAGGGCGTGGAATCATCAAGGGTTATCTGGTTGTAGCTAGAGTTGTTTATGAKGTGGTTGGAGTAGATTCAAAGGGTGCACCATATTGATGATTGCGTGTTTGTAAAATAATCTCTTCTTAACTAGTGAGGAGGAAATTRCGATCAACCTGATTTCCAGGTTGGATGGGCCTTAGGGTTTGATACTGCCCCATTTGTGGTGGGMAAGGGTGTACCTCCTATTGGGTATTCATCACACCTTGGTGTGGAATATGGTTTTTCAATACGGCCGAGGGTGGCTATTGGAAGTACTGTTTTGGGGTCTATTGAAGGGAAGGCAGTGGTGGAGGATGTGGCGTATTCATAAATTCTTTCATCTGTTTGAAGCCATAATTTTGGGGGAAATGGTGAGTATAATTTCCATACTCACCGTAAAGAGCGCAAGGGAGGCTCGTCCGAAGATTGTTGTTGTTGTTATTCTCTTGGCATTTTTTGTTATTGTCCCCTTGGGGGTTCTAGTTACCTTGATTCTGGTTTCCCCCAACGGGTTGGTTTTGTTGGGGGTTGTTTCCTCCTGGTCCTGAGTTATTATTGTTTAAATTTTTTCCTTTATTATTGGAATTATTCAACTGATGAGATAGATTTTATGTATTCAACTATTCAAAAGTATGACTTTGTTGAATGGGAGAGGGCTGAATAAATTTAACGCAAACATGTGGTTGTCTGTATGGAGGAGCCACAGGCTGTGGGGGACTAGGAAATGGAAAGTACATATTGTTTTTTGGAAACAATCCATAGGGCACATAGGAAGGTGAAGTGCTTTCACTAGTGTCCAGGTTATATGCTGAGGTAGAAGGGGAACCTGAACTTGGTTGAGAGGTTAGATGCATCATGGGTGTCAGCGAGGGTCCTTTCATGGGTGGGGGGGAGAAACATGATATAGGTGTTGGTAAGGGGGTGGAGGGTAATAATATGGCCCTCCATATGGTTGAGTATATTGAGGTGTTCCATACATAGGTGGTTGTTTGTAAGGTTTTTGGTGTGTCTTGGTACCAATCAACCCATCCGCAGCGTGAGACATTCCAGGTTTATCTTGGTCAAATGGTACGGGTCTGGGTGCATCAGGTAACATTGTGTATAAGTAACCTGACTAAGCATAGATAAGGTCATATTTTTGGGCTTTGTTTATGGATTCCTCTTCAGATGGAGGTAAAGTGGATGCTACATCTTTGGAAAGTATAGAGACGAGTGATTTTAGAAACCAATCGAGGCATTGTTCTTTGGTGGTTTCTTCTTTACATAAACTATATCGTCGACGCCATTCATGGATGTGGTTGGAAATATGCATATCTAAGGTTTGTTTTCACTCGGAGAGTAGTTCTAAACTAGTGTCATGAGGAACTAGTAGTTGAAAAAATTCCAAAAAGGATTTGGCCAAGGATTCTAAAGTCACATGGGACCCTGATTTTTCGTCCAAATACCATTGGGTTGATGGACCAGTGAGTGTTCATTGAAATAACCTTAAGTAGATGAAATCATCCATGATGTTGTTTGAATAGCACCATAAGTGGAAGGTCACAACATGGTTGGCGAGGCCTTCCCCCGATATTCCTTTAAATTTTGGAATATCTGAAGGTATTTTGGTAGGCATATTGGGCCATGTGGGGTCATGTAAAATGGGATCATTCATGAGTTTAGTCAATTCAGGAATGTTCAGAGATGCCAATTATGGAATAGGAGGATTTGGTGGAGGATTAGTTCCAGCCATTGTGCAAGTAGGTAATGGACCTGACCCTTGAGATGGATTTGGTGGGGTTGTACTTCTCCCTTGAGAAGACATTTCCCCCCTGCCTCCTTATGAAGGATATATAGTGGATGGATGTCCTTGGGAATTGGACCCAAGTAAAGTGGAGCCAACTAAATTTGATCCCAAAATAGTATCACTCACGGGGGTGTGAGATGGTTGAGTCGATGAGTTGGAAAGACTAGGGACTCCTCCTAGAATAGGAGGAAGGTTTTGCAAGCATATGTAACAATGGGGATTCTGTGGGTCCCCTAGATGTCTGAATAGAAAAGTGAATGTGTGAAAATGGTGATGAGAGAAATAAATGAACAAGAGATTTGTATAATTTGGACCTTAACAAGATAATATAACTCACAATTGCATGTAATCAAATGATCATCATACATAAATCAACTGTAGCTAAGAAAACATGTGGGTAGGTGTATTTCGTCTACGTGGGGGAAAAAATAAAAAAATTGCTCATATCCTGAAATATGTATCGTCCTTCCTCTCAAATAACATTGGACCTTTCAAGAGCACTCAACAGTGGGGTCTGAATCCACCGAAAGAGGAACTAGTGAAGGATGAAATAATCAGTTATAATGAAGGGTAGAGGGTGCATATCCCGAAAGAGCTGGCGATATTTCCCAATAGTCACACAAAATTTGATCAAGGTGCAACTGCAGCCCACAATTTCACCTGGGTAGATGTCCTAGATTTGGTCACTAGGTACCTCATTCAAAGTGCAACATTTATATTTCTGGCCTCAGAAATGGGTCACAAGTTGCATCCCTTCCAAGAGTTGGGTGACACAAGGGGGGACACACAGAACAACCAAACCTTGGCATTCAACCTTTCACGGGTATCTCCCTTCCTTATGGTGTAGGAACACTTGGCTTGGAGGATTTGAAAGTTCCCTATTTGTCAACTTCTAATGTTTGAAAATGTGAGAACCAGATAATGGGGGGTGATTTGGATGCCTACCCCTGAGATCCTAGCTAGACTAAAAAATTATTTTGGCACCTCCTCTAGAGGAAAACTTAGTGCGTTTTTAGAAAAAAATTAGATGTGGTGGGCTGAGAGATTGGGGGTGTGAACCAATATCGTTTGAATTAAGTGGGTGGGGATAATTTCTCAAGAAATAGTGGGACATTTTGAAATTCCTTTGGAGACAAGGATGATTTTAGGGGATAAATTTCTCTCATGGGATAATTTTACATGGTTTTTCCCAAAAAA
>ML838797.1:0-34337 GCA_009831015.1 Picea engelmannii
ACATTTCATTTGTTGTTGGGATTCTTTCCAGGTTCATGCAAAATCCTTGTGAAGGACATTGGTCTGCTACAAAAAGAGTTCTAAAATACTTGAAAGGAACTCAATATTTTGGACTCGGGGACTCTAAGGTGGATGACTTCAACCTGATAGGATATTTTGATTCAGACTTTGATGGGGATAAGGAAAATGGAGTGTCAACTTCAGCATATCACATGGGTCTTGGATCAACGGTCGTCTCCTGAAGATCGCACAAACAATCAGTTCCAACAGATTCCACAACAGAGGCAGAATATGTGGTAGCTGCAGAAGCGGCAAAGGAGATTGTGTGGCTCAGGAAAATACTTGAATATTTGCTAGAGAAACAAGTAAATTCTACTCCTCTTCTAGTTGACAATACTTTTGCAATCAAGTTGGCCAAGAATCCAAGATTCCATGATCGAACCAAGCATATCAACACAAAATATCACTTGATTAGATATCATGTAGAGGCCAAGACTATTCACTTAAGAAATTGTTCCATAGATGAGAAAATTGCAGACATCTTCACCAAAACGCTTAGAAGAGAAAAATTTGAGAAGTTCAGAATGATGCTTGGACTCACACTCACCCCTTCAGATTAAGGGGGGGAATGTTGGGCTTGTAATCTTTCATGGATGTGTTACTTGTAACATATTGTAAATATGAATAGTTGTAGGTGATACGAAACGTCTCCAGTTATGGAAGACCAAGAGTCATGTATTGTGTATTTATTAACCTATCACGTTAATGCCAATCACATCAAGTGTGGAATTATTTTATGCCATCCTTGATGTTAGTGCTAGAAGTTGACCCTAGATTGTAATAGAGCCAAGCCTAGAACATCTTAGTTATTGCATTGGTTTGTTTGATGGAAGGTGGATCAGGTAAGTAGACCAGATGAGGAAAAGAAAGACAACAAGTTGAAAATAAATGACTTAAACCATTGGGCATGGAGTCATATAAATGTCTTATAGATCAAAGGAAATCAAGCTACATATCGGATAAGAAATTTGTATAATGGCAAAGAGAAGAAAGGAGAACAAACAAAAGGTAGAACACCCATTAAACAAGAATTCTTCCTGAAAAATGAATGGAATAATACTTGAAATGAAACACACTAATGATAGGCAATTACATCAAATTCTTTGATATTCAAGAATCTAGCATCAGTGACCAGATATTGATTCTCAATATGGTATTCCATTCAAGTAAGAAGAAATTATAACAAATAAATATGAAATTGGTTTCATTTTCTTCCGCTATTTATTTCCAGTTAATTATTTCATCCAATGTATTTTATTCAGTGAGCTACAATTTAATTTTCATCAAGGAAATCACAAGGAAATATTTATCTAGGCAGTGGAATTAGAAAATTAACATGGTATCAAAGCTTTCACTCTGAAGAGGAGAGTGATTTCAAGATGTCTCAACATATCTATAAACCAACAATAAATCTTGTGAGGGTTAAATCCACGACAATTTGATGATATATAAGAAATGGTAGTACCAAGTCTCAGATTCAAAGACAGATTGGATGGAGCATTCAACTTCCTATTTTGGAGAGCAAGGGTTACCTTGCTTCTGAGGGAGAATGATCTTTGAAAAATTTGCAGCCAAAATATTACTCCACCAACAGATCCACAACAAAAGGTAGCACATGATAAGAAGGAGATCATATCCTAGCGGGTGATCTTGGATGCAGTAAAAGATTATCTAATTCCTCATTTGTCTGAGAAGCAGAAGGGCAGGGAGATGTTCAATGCTCTAGTGGGTATTTTCCATAGCGATAACATGAATAGGAAGATGATCTTGAGAAATAATGTCATATCAATGCAAAAGTCTAGATATGACAATGTTACCATCTATCTCATGAGGATCACCCAGATTCGTGATCAACTTACAACAGTTGGGGAGAAGGTGATTGATGCAGAGCTAGTTAGTATGACACTGAATAGTTTCTTAAAGTCTTGGGAACCATTTTTCAAGGGTATCTATGCATGGGAGAAATTTTCCTCTTTTCAGAAGCTTTGGGACAATTTCATCTAGGAAGAGACTTGGGAAGACTCAAAATCCAGCAAGAAGGGAGGTAGTGGTGAGAACCTGGCCCTTGTCAGTCAAGTAAGAAAGGGAAAAGGGAAGCGTTTTAGCAAGAAGGATAGAGGTGAGGAGTCAACCTCATAGTCAGGGAAGAAGAAGGAATTGAGCAAGATCAAGTGCTTCGTATGCCACGAGAATGGTCATTTTGCATCTCAGTGTCCAAACAAGAAGGTTAAGAGAAAATCGCAACAAGTAGAAACATCAACATAAACTCAGTTGGATGAGTTTGTTGTGAAGTTTGAGAAGGACTTCTCACTAATTTCCTTCCTTTCCACTAGCACAGTCACCAGAAGCGCTTAATACCTGGACAATGGTGCATCACATCACATGATATCAACACGAGAGTTATTCAACCACATGATATAGAAGGACTCAGGTATTCATGTGGAGCTTAGTTACATCTAGGGGTAACTAAGGATATCGAGTCTCAAGGCCCATAGGTAGTATACATGGAATCCCAAGAGTTGGATGACAAGCATATCCCATACAACCCCTCCTCCACCACATTTCATCATCATCGTCTACAACAAAGCAACGTCCACCACATCATTGTGGTCCATGTGAAGGCGATGGGTCTTGCTTCATGAGGTAACTAGTCAAGTTTCATGGTGAGTGTCATTTTAATATTTGAGGTATTTGAATGAGTTTCAAAGGATTCTTTTTTATTATCTAACATTTTCTTGGAAGTTATACTTTTTGCCTCATTTTTCCTTGGTGGTTATCTTGGTATCCTAGTAAGTGTCGTCGCTCCCAGGGAAAAGGGGTGTTACTGGGGGTCTTCTTGAAGAGTCATTCTACCATTCATGATCATACTTGTCACTTTCCATCATATTTCCCCTTTTTTCCTCATATTTTGGGTCTTCGGGTTACATGTACCCCAAAAAGGCTTGTACCTCATTATCTTATGGGAAGAAGGGGCTAAAATCCCAAAGGGATTGTTGATGGCATTAAATAAAGAAATAAATTTAAGAGCACTTGTGACCAAAATGCAACAATGAGGTAAAGGGTAAAGAAAAATCCAACCCATACTTGAGCTCTACCCCCCTATTTGACGTCACCCCTAAGTCCTCAGTGCAAATAAAAACCTCGCTTATAAATAAGGACTTTAAAATAACCCAACATAAATTAAAAAAGAAAGGGATGTTATGCTTGAAACCTTTTTAAGGGGACTTGCAAATCATAATAAAGAAAAAGGAATGAAAGGGGTATTGGAAAAGGGAATCATTGAGGAAAGGGTAACTCAAGAGGTCACACACCCTCTACGAAGGAACCAATGGAATTGAGACCATACAAGACCTTGCATGTCAATGATCACATGCCCAGAAGTTTTCACTGCAAACCACCTCACATTCATTACATGGCTTAAATAGGGTCCACTTGGGAAATATCCATCTACTTGGGTCTTGACACACTCAATAGCTTTCCTTCATAACCTTGGAAAATTGTATAAATTCTTTGAGAATTTTTTAAGTATGAAAGAAGGAATCTAATGTTTCTTGTTTAGGTGGCTCATGTATTAAATGTGACTTACTTTACATGATTCGTATGAATAGTGGACCCTTGGAGGGCGTACTTTGCTTGTCTTTGTAGGACTTTATTGATCACATCATTCATGGAGATGTTATGTGAGTTGAGGTCTTCATAGGGGCTTGAAATACCCTCGGATGGACATTATTCCCCATGGATTAGAGGGCACGGATGATGAGTGTTGCACCATTGGGTGATTACATGCCTCATGAGAGAGGCCTAGCATGATGGAGCATCGAAGATGTCACCCCCCATTGCTTGGATGTTGCACATATTGACTATGACATCATGCTTTAGAGCTTGATATGACATAGGGGGTGCATTTGATGATGTTGTGGTACAAGTGTGGTGCCTTACCCCACTCATTTAGGATGATTATTGCATGATTTTGATGACATGGCACTAGTAGGAGGATGACGTCGTAGCCTTTGGAGGCTCATTACCCTACATCCACCCTTTGAAGAGAGGTTGGAGGATTATTTTTGTATTATTTTGTATATTTTGGGCCATTTTCTAGGCTGGCCTTGACATTTTGACATTTGTAGTCTTGTTTTATCCCTAAAAATGTGGATTTAAGGGAAAATTGATTTGGGTTTCCATCTATAAAGGGAAAATAAATTTCCATCTTGGATCATAACTCATATTCATCACTTCTCTCCTCTCTCTCGGAGAGTTCACTCCACTTCTTGTCTTCTTGTACATTTTTGGAAAAGGAGTTATGATCTAGATTGAGAGGCTATTTCTTGGCTCGAGGAAGCATTTTTGTGGATTGGAAGGTATTTTCTAGGGTTTATGTGCAAGATGTATTGGTTGTGAGTGGATTACCTCTTTTTTGCTTGGATATTTTTGCATGTTATTGTCAAGGTTATCATTAAAATCCTAAACCCATTTTCCCCTTATGATGATTTGTAAAGAAACTAGGTTAAATATTGCTAAGACTCCTTTAACCCTACATCTTTGGTGGACGACACCCCTAAATATTGTTGAGAATCCTTTAAGGAATCATCCTCTTTCCTTTGAAATATTACAAGAGGTTATTTTGAAAGGAAACTAGAATTTTTACAAGGATTGTTAAGACTCCCTTGCTAAACATCCTAGGGAAACATAAATCTAGAGATTGTTAAGACTCCTCTAGATATTGTTGCCACTTTTTCCATTTTACCTCTTCCATATTGAATGTGCTCCTCCTTTGACTCCATCAACCCCCTAAGACGAGGCACTGGTTGCATTGGTAAAAGTGATATATGCATTGATAAACATGATAAATTCTCTTTTGAAATCACTCTCTTTAATTTTGAATTGATCATGTTCTAAGCAAGTCATTGATGCTTAAACGTTGTGAAATATCATTGATTTTCTTGCTGATGTAACAAAATGATTGCTACAGCCATTAGAGCTGCATAAAATTGTCTTATAACTCTCTAATTTCTTACCTTTTAACCATTGAAAGGTTGAAGCGATGGTGTAGTATTCCAGATATAAAATAGTATGCAGAACATAAATATTTTAGCTAGTAATGGCAGAGAAACAATGATATAACCAGAACAATACCAAAATACTATAATAACACCATAAAGAGCACTTTGATTACTGATAGCAATGTTCACTTTCCTCTTCGAGGGGGAAACCTCCAACATAGTAGAGCTCTATTACAATAATATCCAAGACAAGATTTCTCATACCCTCTACTTCTATTTATACTAAATCTATCTATCCAAAAGAACAATCTAGAGGAAGATCCTTCTAGAAGCATAATATTCTATTAGGTCTTCTTACATTGGACTTATTCTTCCTTATTGCTAGGCCTTATTAATATTTCCCTTTATTACATGGAATTATATTATTCTACCTACGTGAGGGGTTAGGGAGGTTAGGTCCCTAACATGCCCTCCCCCTTGAAGAACAATATTTCCCTCAAGGCTTCAGATGAGGGAATTGTTGTAGAATGGTGGTCGGCCCCCAGGTGGCAATCTTTGGAGGTGTATCTTTCCATTGGACTAACACTTCCTCAATGGTGCGCTGACGGAGACGACACTCTCTTTGGGCCAAGACTGCTTGTGGTTGTAACCAGATGGAACCTTCTTCATCCAACTCAGGGAAACTAGTTTGAGTTTTGAACTTAGTTCTAATCACCTTCTTTAAGAAGGAAACATGAAAAACAGGATGGAGCTTTGACTAACTGGGTAGAGCTAACTGATAGGCCATTGATCCCACATGCTTGAGCACTGTATAAGGACCATAAAATTTGGGCACAAGTTTCTGACAGTGTTGAGATTTGAGTGAAGTAAGCTTATAAGGTTGTAGTTGAAGAAATACCTGGTCCCCTTCAACAAAATGGTGTTCGGAACAACCTTGATCTACTTGTTGCTTCATGTGATTTTGAGCCATGACCAAATTGTCTTTGAGGGCATGAAGAATAGCCTCGCGGACTGTAATATTTGTGTCAACCTCATGAACCTTCAAGACCCCTGGCATATAGGAGAGAACTGATGGGGGATTTTGGCCATAGAATGCTTCAAAAGGAGTCATGTGAGTAGTTGTATGGTAATATGTTTTGTACCACCATTCAACTAGGGGTAACCATTGAGCCCATGGATTTTTTTGCTCATATGCAAAACACCTCAAATATGTTTCCAAACACTTGTTGACAACTTCAGTCTGACCATCCATCTGGGGGTGATAGGAAGTGTTGAGATGCAATTGGGTGTCCTGTAGCTTGAATAATTCTTGCCGAAAATTGTTGGTGAAAGTGGGGTCTCTGTCAGAGACAATAGAATTAGGCATGCCATGAAGCTTGAAGATATTATCCATGAATATTTAATCCACTGTGGTAGCTGTGAATGGGTGTTGAAGATAAAAAAAAATGAGCATATTTGGAGAGACGATCGACGACCACCATGATGACCGACTTATTGCCCGATTTAGGTAAGCCTACAATGAAGTCCATAGAAATATCTCGCCAAATATCAGGGGGAATTGGAAGCAATTGGAGCATGCCCAGATATTTGACAATTTATACCTTGTTGCATTGATAGACCTCACATTCAACCACAAAGGTGCGGACCTCCTGTTTCATACCCTCCCAGAAAAAAGAACGTTTGACCCATTCAAAGGTTTTGGTAAATCCTGAATGCCCGACTATGGGTGAGGCGTGAAGTTCATAAAACATTGTGGATTTAAGTTGGAATTGCTTGCATAAATACAAACAACCTTTGTAGCGAATCTCTTCATTATGCCAAGAGTACCCTAGAGAAACTGAAGAATTATGTTGCAATTGGTGGAGTAGGCTAGAAATTTTGGGGTCTTGAAACCATTCCTGATGAACAACTTGGAGCCAATCTGGTACAATGAAGGAGAGGGAGAAAATGGACCCGTCTTCTTCATATTTCTAGGAAAGAGCATTGGCCACTACATTTTCCTTTCCCTTCTTGTAAATGATCTCATAATCATAGCCAAATAGCATGGTCACCCATTTTTGTTCCGTCGATGATCCAAGTGGATATTGGTGACCACCCACCTATTCCAACTGGCTCCTCTTGACAGTTTTCAGTTCAACATGTTCTCCTGTACTTATTTGTGATTGTGGGTTCTACACTTTCAGGGTTGTCTGATTCTGGGTGGATACTGGTGGCCTCCCACCTAATCCAAAATGGCTTATTTTGTATGTTTTCATGTCAACACATCTTTATGTACTTCCAGGGCCGTTTTGGGGTCCTAAACAATGTTTTTTTGGCTTGCCACAGTCAAATTGTAGACGAATTTAGAGTTTGACGGCGTAATGCATAGTTCTCGAAAAGACCTTTCCAATGGGCTATCACGTGCCTAAAATAGAGGTCGTATGCAAAATTTATGACTTCAGGAAGTTGAGGTACCAACTTACCCATAGGGGCCCACATAACTTTTGGTGTTTCATCTCCTAGGGTTAGGTTTTTGGATGTCTAGGGTTTTGAAATTCATGAGTAATGCTAAAAATGCCTCTGGAGCCTCATTTTAATCATTATGCTCAGAAGGATGTGCGTAGCAGCCACATCCATTCTCAGAGATAACTACCACCATTCGAGCAAGTGTTTCAGTTCTGCAGTTTTATAGTTTCAGCCTATTTCATTTATTCAATAGAAGATATTGTTCACTGGATATCTGTGTTGTTCTTCATATCTCTATGTTTATTGTATTCACTCCGTTAATCAGTTTGTTCCGCTCCTAAATCTATATCAATGGTATCAGAGAGGTCTACTCTTCATTTATTTTTCTTCGTGCATGTCCCCGACAAGATCTGGGTACAAGAAGTTGGGACTCGAACCAATTGAGTGGTTGCAAGATCGGTTGCATCGAGCTTGACAAAAACACATGGGGGATGAAAATAAAGATGATGGAGCATGAGATCCTTTTAAAATGTTGCTCGAGGAAGCCCTTGCATGACAAAGGAACGAAATCATGGACAACTTTACGCATATCCTTCGGTGACCGCCCATAGGAGAAGCATCTTCATTAAGTGGCCATGCAACCCCCTTCAAGGTACATGTAAATTTTGATATTCCATTATTTGAAGAACTGATAGATGCATATGTTGTAGATAAATGGTTGAATTTGCTCGAAGGGTATTTTTCGGTCCACAATTTTTCTGATAGGGAAAAGATTACTTTTGCACTCCTCAAGGTCATCCCCCATGTTAAGGACTAGTGGGATACTTACTCTGAGAAAAGGGCCATGGAGGAATCTGCAATATTTGTGGTTGCCCCTACATGGGATTCCTCCCATGATGCCATTAAAGAACAATACTACCATGTTGGAAGCTACGAGGACCAGTACACCAGATGGACCACCCTGTGTCAGGAAAGAGACTAGACATTACCAGATTTCACCAATATTTTCCATACGTTGCACACCAAATTGGGTATCAAAGACTCTGAGCGAAATCTGGTGCTCAAATACCACGATTGTTTGCATAGATACAGTCAAACAGAAATGGAGTTTTTGGACATTGCCTCATTGGGTATGGCTTATATGTTGTCAAGATTGAGCAAAAATTTAAGAAGAAGAAGCGAGAGTTTGGATCTACAAACTTCTCATAGTCGAAGCAAGGCAAAGGCAACCCCAACCCACACAACAAGGGAAAAAAGAAATATGGACACTCTCAGAACACCCATTCCAAGTCACAACACAAGAAGGGAAATGAGAAGACAAAGGACACGAGAACATGGTGTGAATACCATAAAATCCATTGGCACAACACTGAAGAATGTCGCTCCAAGAAATCACTCGTGGCTAAGATGAAGGATTTTGAGTCAGAGGTTGATTTTGACTCTTAATCAAATCCAGAAGGAGGGAAGCGGATTATCAATGTTGAACCCAGTGCCACTGTCTCTACCACCAAAGTCCATCCAGGTGAACCAGAAGAACCAGAGGAAGGGGAATGCCTCTTCACTCACATATGTGGGTAAAGGGGGGTTCGATTCATTTCATTTTCGATAGCGGTAGTCAGAAGAACATGATCTCAGCAGAGGTCGTCAAGTGGTTGGACCTACCGACGAAACCACACCCGCAACCCTACACCATCTGTTGGCTTCGCCAAGGAAGAGATGTTTATGTCATCCAATAGTGTCATATTCCCTACGGCATCAAGCCTTTCAAAGATGAGGTATTGTATGATATTTCTCCCCTTAAAGTTTGTGATGTTCTTTTAGGACAACCATATTTTTGGAAGCGTCATGTTGTGTATGAGTCTATACCCTGCATTTTTATTATTACTTTGGGTAGACAATTGTACAGGATACCATAGGTAGCATCACCTACCACTATTTCTTTAATCTCTGCTAAGAAAAGCAGTAAGGTCATTTCATGGACCGAGAAGTTTGTCTTCTTTGTGATTCATGCTCACAGTAATAAGAAGGTCGCTGCCACATCCGTGGCCTCTACACAGAGCCTCTCTTTGCATCCAAAGAATGTGGACGGGATCGTAGAAGAGTACAAAGACATCTTCTCCTCACCCAGAGGGGTACCGACTCACTGCCAAGTCAAACATCCAATTGATCTAACCCTCGGTGAACCTCTACTTAATGGACCAGTCTATCATCGTTCATTGATGGAAAATGACGAAATAAAGCATCATATCCAAGAGCTTCTTCAAAAGGGTCACATCAGACCCAACTACTCCCCTTGTGGAATCCCAATTGTACTGGTGCAGAAGAAGGACGGGACCTGGCGACTCTACATTGATTACAGAGCATTAAACAAAATCACAGTCAGGAACCGGTACCCAATTCCCAGGATTGATGACCTTATTTACCAACTCAAGGGGGAAACGTTCTTTAGCAAGATTGACCTAAAGTCTATCTACCACCAGGTTCCCATCGAACCAACTAATGTATGGAAGACAACTTTCAAATCTAAAGAAGGTCTCTTCGAATGGTTGGTCATGCCCTTTGGCTTAACAAATGCACCAACCACTTTCATGAGGTTGATGGATGATATATTGAGACCGTTCACCAACTCGTTTGTGGTGGTATATTTGGATGACATCCTCATCTTCAATGGAACTTGGGAGGAGCACATGCGACATATTCAATGGGTTTTGAGCACTCTGCGACAACAAAAGCTATATGCCAACTTGGAAAAATGCTCCTTTGGCATGAACAAGGTCCAATACTTGGGCTACATTGTTTATGAGCATGGGGTACATGTTGATCCATCTAAGATCCAAATCATACGTGACTGGCCAGCCCCGACCACACTAACCGATCTTCGAAGTTTCTTGGGACTGACCAACTTCTACCGATGGTTCGTGTTGGGATTCTCCCATATTACATGGGCCCTCAGCCAAGTGACTAAGGGTGGTGGTAGGGAAAAGTTCATGTGAGGGAAGGAACAACAAAGAGCATTTGATGATCTGAAGCATCGCTTGTGCTCATCTCCCTTACTCTCTTTCCCTGATCTGCAACAATCGTTTGAGATTGAGAGCGATGCATCTGAACATGTTGTAGGCACAATTGTCACTCAACACGATCATCTGGTGGCATACCATAGTGATACACTCTCAGATACTGTCCAAAAATACCCCACCTATCACAAGGAAATGTATTCCATTGTACAATTCTGTCGTCAATGGAAACATTACATTATAGGAAAGGAGAGGATCATCCACACTGATCACCAGCCTCTACAGTTCATACAGACATAGGGGAGGTTGCAGAATGACCGCCATCAGAAGTGGTCCACCTACATGTAGCAGTTCCATCTCAACATCAAGTATAAGACAAAAAACAAAAATCATGTCATTGACTGCCTCAATCGACCTCCCATGGTTGCACTCACCGTTGTGCTCCATTCCTGTGGACATGAGGCATATGAGTGGCCCCAACTTTATCAACTAGATCTGGACTTTTCCACCACCTATCAACTCTTGGGTACATGCACGAATGTCACCGATTTTCACATTCAGGATGGACTATTATGCCATCTGGGAAATCTTTGTGTTCCTGCAAGCAAGCGTGCAAAGCTGATTTGGGAAGCCCACTACAGTCGGATGACAGGACATTTTGCATGGAGAAAACTGTGGCCTTTCTACAGAAACATTTTTATTGGCCAAAACTTCAATAGGACGTCAACAAGTATATCAGATCTTGCACTGCATGTGCCATTTCCAATCCATCCATCAAGAAGCAAGGCTTATACACCCCTCTTCCTACCCCCAAGAAGCCTTGGGAATCCACCTCAATGGATTACATGTCTGACCTTCCATCCACCAAGCAAGGAAATGATTGTGTATTTGTGGTCATTGATCGGTTTTCGAATATGGCCATCCTCATAGCCTACAAGAAGAAAATAACAGTGGTAGATACTGCCAAGCTCTTCTTCGAACGAGTGTGGGTCCATTTTGGGATACCACAAAACATCATATCTGACTAGTACAACAGGTTCCTCAGCACATTTTGGTCAAGTCTTTGGTCACTGTTGGACACCAAGCTCACAGACGTCCAAACAGAGGTCGTCAATTAGATGATTGTGCACATTTTGTGCATGTACATCTCTAAGCATCCACGTACATGGGATGGGAGTCTCCCCTATGTTCAACATGGTTACAACATGGTTCTCCATAGCTCCACCAAACATAGCCCATTTCAGGTGGGGATGGGATTCCAAACCTTGTGTCCCATTAATGTTGCACTACCTCTTGCAACCACATAGACAAAATCTTCCCACGTTCAGTCTGACACTGATAAAGCCACCAGATTCTTTGAGTGGATTGAACACATCTGCCAACAAGTCCATGATATTTCGCAGAAATCCAATGCTAAGTACAAGCAATCGCATGATCAACATAGGGTACCGCACTAGTTTTAGGTTGGAGACAAGGCCTGGTTACATTTTCAGAAAGAGAATCTTACAGGGCCCCATCGGAAGCTCCACCCACTTTGCTATGGGCCTTACACTATCACCAAGGCTTTGGGTAGCAATTCTTTTGAGCTCAACACTCCACCCTTCCTTGTCTTGCACCCAGTGTTAAATGTGGACCTCCTTCGCCCATATTTTCTGCCATATTGGACACCTTAGAGATCACAGAACAACTAACACCAACAGAGCTCAACCCTAACTGCATGGAACATGCATCCACTAATCAGATAGTGGACACACAGGTCAAGGTCACTTGCTAGTAAAGGATCCAGCTTTATCGGGTTCTCAAAGCAGGGCAACTCCTCCACCAAGGAAAGTGGCTCACCCGGAGCCAAATTCAACAGAATTTTCCTCACCTGATGGGGAAACTCAATGTAATGGAGACCATTGCTTCCTAAGGGGGGAGGACTGATCCACGTGGATATTGTTGGCCACCCACCAAATCCAACTAGCTCCTCTTGATAGTTTTTAGTTCAACACGTTCTTTTCTACTTCTTTGCAATTGTGGGTTCTACACTTCTAAGAATGTATGAAGCCCTACATATATTCTAGGTGGATACTGGTGGCCTCCCACCTAATCCAACTAGCTTATTTTGTATGTTTTCATGTCAACACATCTTTCAGTACTCCTAGGGCCATTTTGGGGCCCTAAACAGTTTTTTTTGGCTTGCCACAGTCAAACTGTAGTCAGAGGTAGAATTTGACAGTGTAATGTGTAGTTCTCGAAAAGACATTTCCAATGGGATATCAAGCACTTAAAATGGAGGTCGTATGAAAACGTTACGACCCTGGGAAGTTGAGGTACCAACTTAGCCATAGAGGCCCACATAACTTTTGGCATTTCATCTCCTAGGGTTAGGTTTTTGGATGTCTAGAGTTTTGGCATTCATGAGTAATGTTAAAAAGGCCTCTGGAGCCTCATTGTAATCATTATGCTCAGACAGATGCACGTAGCAGCCACATCTCTTCTCAGAGATAACTACCACCATTCGATCAAGTGTTTCAGTTTTGCAGTTTTACAGTTTCAACCTATTTCATTTATTCAATAGAAGATATTGTTCACTGGATATATGTGTTATTCTTCATATCTCTTTGTTTATTGTATTCAGTTTGTTAATCAGTTCATTCTATTCCTAAATTTGGATCAATCAATGATGAAATTCATTGTTCCATGAAATACTTGAGACTCTGATGATTAGTTTTTATTTGGAATCGTTGATCCAATAAATAAGGATGTCAGAGATCCACAACATTCATAATAGCTAACATTTCCTTTTCATAAGTGGATTGGCCCAAATGTTGCTTTGAAAGTTGTTTGCTAGTGAAGGCCAAAGGCTTTCCATCTTGCATGAGGATGGCTCCAATTCCTTTCCCGGAAGCATGACATTCCAATATGAATGTCTTTCTGAAGTCTGGGAGTGCTAGGAAAGGGGTCGAGAACATAACATTTTTCAAGGCTTGGAAGGCATGATTCGTAGCTGAAGTCCAAGTGAAAGCATTTTTTTTAAGGAGGGAAGTGAGAGGAGCTGCAATCTTTCCATAATTTCGAACAAACTTCCTATAATATCTCGTTAAACCCAGAAAATCACGCAATCTATTAAGAGTTTTAGGGTGAGGCCAATCTTGCATGTATTCAATTTTCTTAGGTTCCACTCAGACACCATCCTTGTCGACAATATGACCCAGGTATTCCACTTCTGAGGCACCAAAGGCACATTTAGATTGTTTGAGGAAAATTTGGTGCTTAGAGAGTAGATGGAGAACTTGATTCACATGGGAGAGATATGATGACCAATTTTTCCTATAGATGCGAATATTATCAAAGAAAACTAATACAAAATGACAGAGAAAAGGATGGAAGACATGATTCATAAGACTTTGGAAAGTGGAAGGAGCATTACACAATCCAAAGGGCATTACCAACAATTCATAATGACCCTCATGAGTGTGAAATACAGTCTTGACAATGCCTTCTTCTTTCATACCGATATGGTGGTAGCCAGAACGTAGATCCAATTTGGTGAAGTAATTAGCACCACTCAATTCATCCAAGAGGTCATCAATGACAGGAATGGAGAATTTTTATTTGATTGTGAGTGTGTTGAGGGCGTGGAAATCAGAACACATGTGCCAAGTACCTTCTTTCTTGAGTACCATGACAATAGGGGAAGAATAGGGGCTAGTACTAAGATGGATAACACCGGCTTCAAGTAATTCATGAACAATTTTCTCAATTTCATTCTTCTAGGAAAAGGGATGACGATAAGTTCAAACATTCAGAGGAATATTGCTCAGGATGAGAGGGATGGAATGATCATGGAATCCACAGGAAGGGGGAAGTTCTTTGGGGTGGTAAAAACAACTTGGTGGCGAGAGAAGATAGATTGGAGGTTGGGATGCATAGAAGGTGTCTCAACAACATGAATGGAGTGGAGTTGGAATATAATTCTCAAATGACCTTTTTTTAGGAGCTTTTCCATGCGATGGGAATTGATGATCTCGGGGAAGCCTGCTGTGATGCCTTGAAACTTATATTGTTGTCCCTCCTGTTGGAATTGCATGGTTAAGTCCTTAAAATCCATGACAATGGGGCCTATAGTGCGTAACCATTCGGGACCAAGAACAATGTCACAACCACCCATGTCTATAGCAAACATATAGGATTTCAGGTGATACTGACCAATTTGGAGTCGCACATTTTCACATCGTCTCCCACATTTCATTTAACCACCATTGGCAATCATGATTTGAAAATTATTGACGACACATATGTAACAATTGACTTCTTGGGAAATGCGGCGATGAATAAATGTATGGGTGCTACCACTATCCACAAGGATGATGACTTTCCTATTTATGATGTGACTAATTAATTTGAGAGTCTCGGGAGCAAAGAAGCAAGTGGGGGCATTAAGTGAAATCGTTGGGTCAACGTCTGGTGGGTTAGAGGGTGGGGTGAGGTCATATAGTGATGGTAGTTCCTCCACAGGCGGAAAAACAACATCTTCTTTAGAAAGATCCTTAGTCACAACCATAAAAATATTTTGTTCCTTACACTTGTCCCGAGAAAATATTTGTCATCACAATTATAAAAAATACCCTTGAGTTGACGTTCAACCATTTCAGCCCTGGTTAATTTATGTATCTTGAGGAGAGTTTCAAGAGGATCAAAACTGGTGGGTTTAGGGCGAGGAGGAAAGGAGGGTTTGCGGGTTTGGGAGGAGACAATTTGTTCATCTTCCTTGGTTCATTGAGTAGATTCCAACAGGGTCTGGGGATGTGCCATGAGAACAAGGGCACGTATTTCAACTTTGAGTCCACTGATAAAGAATTCCCTAAATAAAGCATCTAACATGCCCTTCATTCTGAAATACAAGTGCTCAAATGCGACAATAAAGTCTTCCATTGTCCCAAACTGCTTTAACTTGGTCAAACGACCTAAATGCTGGGTGTCAGAGTCAAAGCAGTCATAAATTTCGGCCATAATTTGTGTCCAAGCAAGATACCTTTGGCATGCCTTTTTTCGCCATTGCCACCATTGCCATCATTCCAGATTCAGATGTAGGACACCATAATGAAGCTTGGCTAAATCATCAGTAATTCCATACAAAGAGAAATAATGTTCCATTTGTGTGACCCAACTTGTGGGATCCAATCCATCAAATTTGTTCACCTCAATCGTGGGAGGGTGGAGGTCTCGAGAAAAGTGATTATTATGAGGACCTTGGTAATGGGAAGAGTCATGGTCATCTTGATAAGATGGTTTTTCAGAAGAGGAAGGGTTTGAGGAACGACCCATGAAGTGTTCTTTGAGGTCTTTGATGTATGAACATTGTTCCTTGAGGATTGCAATATCTGAATTGATTGAGCTAATGTTGGCATTGATATTCTTGATGTATTCCTAGTTCTGGTGGTTGTCATCAATCAAGGTATTGAGTTCTTGGGCTTTGGTGGTAGACATTTGGAAAAATGGGCAAGAAAATGGTATAGGGGAAAAAAAAGGAATCTGGAGGGGTGGGTGGGACCACTATGAAGAAGAGTGTCAAATGATAGGTACCATTTCGATTAGGGTGAAAAGGGGGATCCAATGGGATAGGAGCCAAATAAGGGTGTTAGGGAAGGGTCAGTCCCACAAAACAATGTGTGTTAAAAATGATAGGTATCACTGGAATCGGGGCCAAGAGAGGAACCCAGTGGGGTAGGTCCCAAATAAGTGTGTCGGTTGGACCACTATACGTTTTTTTCACTCTTGCAGAGTTATACTCTGACCTGAATAATACTGCAGTGATGAAATGCCCAAATGCTTAACAGGAAGAAATGTGTAGTAATTTCGCAACCAAAAAGCATAAGGCGTAGTTGTGCGACAATATATCTTGTTTGTTATGTTTTTGTTTCCATCTCGAGGGGTAGGATATTCAGGATTTCTACAAACAAGTGTTTTCCTTGTGCTATAGCTCTATGATATACCTGCAGGGCCCAACAGTAGTACTCAAACCAATATCTCAGAGCACCAACTAAGGAGGCTAGACTGTGCCCTTAGTCGTACTACTCGACTACCCAGGTACTAGAGAGTATATTCCCAAGTGTCATTCTTGGTGGCACTATACAAGTGTTGTCTGATGCGCTACCACTCAAAGGGGTACCAACATGGGTTACAAGGGTGGCCAATAGATGTGTGCTTAAGTACCTCTTGTATTTCCTGCATGTATGACTCCCTGACCACGGGTTTATGCATGTAACGACATATCTTTGTAGATTTAAGACGTCGAAATACGTCTCTACCTTGAAAAAATTTAACTCACAATTTTTTGCCAAGGAAGGTGCTTTGATACTACTTGTAGTATTCTAGATATAAAATAATATGCAGAACATAAATATTTTAGCTAGTAATGGCAGAGAAACAATTATATAACCAGAACAATACTAGAATAATACCAGAATAACACCAGAAAGAGCACTTTGATTATTGATAGCAATGTTCACTTGCCTCTTCGAGGGGGAAACCTCCAGCAAAGCAGAGCTCTATTACAATAATATCCAAGACAATATTTCTCATACCCTCTACTTCTATTTATACTAAATCTATTTATCCAAAAGAACAATCTAGAGGAAGATCCTTCTAGAAGTGGAAGCTTCTATTAGGTCTTCTTACATTTGAATTAGTCTTCCTTATTGCTAAGCCTTATTAATATTGTCCTTTATTACATGGAATTATATTATTCTACCTACGTGAGGGGTTTGGGAGGTTAGGTCCCTAACAGATGGTTGGATATGAAAGTTCTAGTTAAAGACTATCTTTTGGAATTTTTATGTGTCGATTTTCATGGTTAAAAATTTTTGTTGTTATGATTTATCATTACTAGTTTGTACCCTAGTTTACTACATATTTTATAACAACATGCTTTTCTTACTTTTCAAGTAGTGGTTTGGGGTGTTAAAAGTGAAGTTAGGACCTAGAAATCTTCATATTATCATCAATTTGTCTAACATTGTTCTTGTTACCCCCTCAAACTAGGGGTAACTGAGGAGATCATGTATTGAGGCCCATAGGTACAAGACATGGAGCGTCGATATCCAGGTTGACTAGCATAGCCTTGCAGGGCCCCTCCTATTCATTGATGCATCACCATACATCACCAACGACAGAGAAACATCCATCACACTAGCCTGGCCCCACAAGAAAGAAGGTATTGCTTCATGAGGTAATAAGTTTGGTTTCATGGTAAGTGTCACTTTAATAATTGAAGCATTTGAATATGTTGTGAAGAATCCTTTCTTGATTTCAGAACGTTTGTTTGGAAATTATGTCTTTTGTCTTATTTAACCTTGGTGGGTGTCCTTATGTCCTAGTAAGTTGGTCACCCTTGGGAATCGAATGCTACTAGGGTGTTCTTTAAAGAGTTTCCATACCATTCCCGATCATACTTATCACTTTCCATACTTCTTCCATTTTGTCTCCTCATCTTTTGGGTTTTGGGGTGCACTTACACAAGAAAGGATTGTACCTCATTTCATGGGAAGAAGGGGTTGAAGGACCAAAGGGGAATGTAGCTGGAAAAAGATAAAATCCAATCATAAACCTTCCAGATGCTCACCCAAAAGGTCTTGAGAACAATGAAGAATCTCCCCCTAAAAGAATTGAAAGACCTGCAAAAGCAAACTCACATTATATAGATGTCCCATTTGTCGAGGAGATGCATTCATGTGATGTATTTTTCTTTCCATGCATATCAAACTAATGTACCGAAGCTTCAAGCGACGGTGTGGTTCTCTTTTCTTTTCATGTCTTATAGTACCCAATTGTTTTGGATTGTAATAAATTAATGGAAAAAAATGGCTTCGAAAAATGTTGCATCGCGGACGAAGGCTAGCACACCCTCTACAAAGGCACCTATAAATGAGACAATATGAACCCTTGTATGTCATGAACCCCATTCCTATAAGCCTTACCCCACTCCACCACATACTCACACATGGCTTAGATATGTTTCCCTTGGGAAACACCTTTGGCTTTAGAATTGACTAACCCAATAGGATTCCTTAACACCCCTCCCATACCTAAATTTGACAAATTGTATAAGGTCTTTGAGAATTTGTTTAGTTTGGAAAGGGGGGTTTGATGCACATGTTTGGGTGGTTCCATTATTAGATGTGGCTTACTTGGCATGCTTCTTGTGACTTATGGACCCTTGGAGGGAGCATTTGATTGTCTTTACAAGTCCTTTCCTGGTGGACAGGTATTCATGAAGAGATGACTCTGTTCGAACCTTCATGGGGGCTTTAGAGCCTAAGGATGGATGCAAAAACCCCACGTCTAGGGCAGGCTTGTGATGACCATTTTCACATTGAAGAAGGAGGGAATTTCCTTTGGATGCACTATGGCATGGCTAGGATATGAGCTCCCACCTCCTACCACTTGCATGCTAGCCTTTGGATGATTGGATGTCACCTTACTATCCCATGACATCATTAGGGCTTGGTGGAGGTGATTTTTCGATGGAGGATTTGGACACTTGGCATGCGTGGACATGAAGTATGGCCTTTGGAGGCCTTACGTTGCACTTTTTCCAACCTATTATCTTACTTAGGGGATCAACGTCACCCTAGAATGTAATGACATCACCCTTTAGGGTTTTATTCTTGTCAAAAATGATTTTTGTTTAATTTGAATGGGAAAATTAAGAAGTAGGCTCAATTATTGAAAAGACATGACTTTTGGGTGGCTAGGATTTCCCATATAAATATGGCTAGCCACCATTAATTTTTCATGATAACTCTTCCCCACACAAGAGGATCAAGTCTAAAATTTTCCCCCTCTTTGGCATATTTGGACTATCTTACTCATGCACTATATCTTAGAGAGTTATTTTTGGATGTCTCTTGGCTTGTTCTTGATGGAAAAATCTGCAACTAGGGTTTGTGCTTGATTATTCTTTGTGAATTAAGTAAAATCTACAATTTTCATTTCATGTTTTAAATGTTTATGGTAAATAATACTTGTTCATGTTGAATATTATGAAATTTCTTGCTTAAAACTCTAGGAGAGGAACATAAGGTGTTTCTTCCTATCTCAGGATATTTTCACTTGTTAAATTGTCAAGAGAAACTTGTCTAGGGTAGGCTTCTAAATCCTTAAAGTGCTATCACTTTAGAAGTGTTGTTCTAGAAACTTGTTGCTATATATTTCAAGAGTCTAAGGAAGAAGAAGAATTTGCGAGAGCCCAAAAGAGCTTGCTCTCTAGCAAATTCATCTTTTGAGACTAGAAGTTTGAGGCCCTAAAGTGTTGGCTCCTCAACTTCATCTCATCATCCTTAGAACATTGCTATCATCATTTATTTCTCCAAGTTATATTGATGTTGTAATTGACTCCATAAGCCCAAAAGGCACTAGTTTCATTGTTTTCTTGTGAAGGAATTGATCAAACAACTCTCATGCTCTATTCTCTAAGAATTTTACTAACTTTTGCTAACCCTAGTTTAGCCTAATTCACTAACTAACTTCTTGTTGTTGCAAATCTTTTCTACAACCATGTTAATTGTTGCAATTTTATGCACAATCCACTCTAACGCATAAGCTAACATAGTAAAAAATTGCTTGGAATAAGTGCTAATTGATCTATTGGATAAATGTTGATTTTTCACTGTCTTTTCATGCAATTTTGATCTTTATTTCTTGTGGTTGTTACAAAATACTGATTGTTGTTATAAACCATCATCTAGCTGCAATTTTACTTCATCCATCATATATTTTCATTGTCTGTTGTTAGTTGAGGTACATTATCATATTGGTACTTCGAAAGTGTTAATGTGTGTGTGTGTGTTGTATTGTTCTTGTTCCGAGAAAGTACCCAAAACACCTCTCTTTGCCTTAATTTTATGGACACAAACATTTGACTTAGGTAACCAGTGAAAGGGTCCTTCGAATTTGCCTATATCCTTGCTATCCTATCCCTTGAGGTTACCGGGGATGTCTCCCCTGGGATGGACCTCATCCATCCCTAAAAAGTGGGGATTTCCTACTAAGGTCATAGTGGTGGGTTATCCTGTAGTTATGATAATTTGATTTACTTGTCTTGGGCTTGGACAAGTACAAATTGTGCGATAACAGTTCTGTAGGTGTTTTCTTGTCTACTAATGATCATTCAACATCCTCTTCCTATCCATACCTTGACCTCTTTCATGACCTTGTGGGGAATCCTTGAGCCTTTTCTCTTCAAAACTTGTGTTTCCCATAGGGTCACCAAGAAGCCTCCCTCGTAGTGGATTCTTCCATCATTGAAAATAGGGGAGTGTTTATTTGAGGTGATGGTGGGTAAATACTACTATTTTTGTCACCCTTGTGTCACTTGTGAAGGCTTTGCACAAGCGACATATTGTGCAATAACATAGACTATTTTGTTCCAACTCGACTCAAGTGGTTCATTGGAAGCCAAGAATGTGCTATATGTACCGGGCCATAGGAAGAATATGCTCTAAGTCTCAGTTATGGAAGATAGGGGTTTTGTGGTCAAGTTTCAGAAAGGAAAAGTACTCATCCATCCAGAAGAATGTATCCTTGACATAGTAGAGATCATTAGGGTTAGAGAGGGAAATCTATATATGTTACGGGGTAAGCCAGTTCAAGCCTTGGTACATGACAGTGGCAACCTATTTGAGTTATGGCACATGAGAATGGGACACCTACACTATCGAGCGTTGTTGATTCTGAGGGAGATTGTCATTGGTCTTCTAGATTTCAGTATTGAGCAACAGGGAGTGTGCACAGGGTGTGCACTTGGAAATAATGCCAAGGTTGCTTTTCCAAGCATTGAGCACAGGTTCAAAGGGATATTGGATTTGATTCATTCAAATGTATATGTATGTGGCCCTCTGTTAATAACATTAGTACAAGGAAACTTGTACTATGTGACATTCATGTATGACTTCTCTAGGAAAAATTGGATCTACTTTGTGAATACCAAGGATGAGGTCTTTAGTGAATTTCATGAGTTTAATGCTCTTGTGGAAAATCAGAGAGAAAGGAAGATCATGTTCTTGAGGTTAGACAATGGAGGTGAGTACACTTCCAATGATTTCAAGGATTTCTGCAAGGAGACGAGGATCAAGAGGGAGTTGATAGTCTCATACAACCCACAACAAAATGGGGTTGTAGATGTTGGTTGTGGAGCCTGATTATGTTCTTGATTCAGTGGTCTTTTGTTTTCATCCATGTTTATACCCCATGAAGTATTTACACCCCAGAAGTATGTACACTCTTCCACGTGAGGGAGTGCAGAGGGGGGTTACCCCATCTGTGGGGTTCGGGGGCGAAGCCCCTGAAGGAAAAATTGCCTTGTAAAAGTATATTGTAATTTCATTGTAAATCTGGAGCGTTCATTATAAGGTCGCAGATCTAACGGTAGAAGTTCTGTTAGGGTTTTTGGCCCTAGAAGGAAATCCTCTCTTATGAGGGAAATGTATTGCGTCTATGTATCATAGCGAATATTGTATTCTGAGAGAGGAGACTGTGAGAGAAAGAAAAGGAAGTTACAATGGGTTTGTTGTAGGTTGTATCCCTTCATTTGTTGGATAATAATAAAGGAAGGACCTGGCAATTTCTCTAGTGGGCGTAGCCCACACTAGGTGAACCACGTAAATCTGTGTTTCTATTGTATTGTGTATCTTCTGTGTTTTTTTTCCACATTTGTTTTATTTTATTGCTCCACGGTCCTGTTTTTCTAAAAATTGGTATCAGAGAGAAAGGTAACTCGCAGGAAAGGAGGGTTCCTAGTTCGAGTGGGAGTAATGGCGGAAGATGGAAAGTTTAGGGTTGAAAAATTTAACGGCCAAAACTACCAGTTATGGAAGATGCAGATGGAAAATTATTTATATCAGAAGGATCTATTCCTACCATTGGGTAGAGTAGCAAAGAAGCCGACGACCATGAAGGACGAAGAATGGGAGATTCTTGACAGAAAGGCTCTAGGAATGATACGGTTGAGCCTGACAGCGTTGGTGGCCTTCAATATTTCGAAAGAAAAGACAACGAAGGCTTTGATGGACACATTGGCTAAAATGTATGAAAAACTGTTGGCGTCCGATAAGGTATTTCTAATGCAAAGATTATTTAATATGAATATGTTAGAAGGTGGGTCTGTTACAAATCATTTAAATGATTTTAATACGATTACTAATCAACTGAGTTCTGTAAAAGTGGACTTTGATGATGAGGTCAGGGCTCTTCTAATCTTGTGCTCATTGCCATAAAGTTGGAACGCCTTGGTCATGGTTGTAAGTAACTCTGTCTCTGGTTCAAATACTTTAAAATTTGATGATGTTGTTGGTGTTATCCTTAGTGAGGAAATGTGATGGAAAAGCATAGGTGAGACATTAGGTAATGCGTTGAACATGGAGAACAGTGGAAGACAAAAGGATAGAGGAAAGAGCCCAGGGAACCGCGGGAATTCTAGGAAGGGCAGATCCAAATCCAGACTTTGAAAGATAGAGTGTTGGAATTGTGGGAAGAAAGGACATCTGAAGAAAGACTGCAGAGCTCCAAAGAAATAAAGAGATGGACAACATGAGAGAAATCAGGAAGCAAATGTAACAGGTGATGTGTTACAAGATGTTTTGATTCTTTCTGTAGATAATATTTCGGAGTCTTGGGTAGTAGATTCAGGGGCTTCATTTCATGCCACACCCCATAGGAAACATTTTCTAGATTATGTTCAAGGTGATTTTGGACAGGTTCATTTGTGTTATGATGCACCATACAAAATTGTTGGAATGAGAAAGGTAAAAATAAAGCAACGCAATGGAAACCAATGGTTGTTTAAAGAGGTAAGACATGTTCTAGATCTAAGGAAAAATCTAATTTCAACAGGACAATTGGCAAGTGAAGGTTGTATATCCATATTTACATATAAGACATGGAAGGTCATCAAAGGATAATTGGTGATAGCAAAAGGAGAGAAGGTAGGTACATTGTATTTATGTACTGGTAGTACTGACTCTTCTATCTCTTTAGCTTCTACAGGAGTGGATACAACAATGTGGAATCATAGGCTAGGACACATGAGTGAGAAGGGTATGCAAATACTTCACAAAAGAAATTTGTTGCCAGATCTTAAACAAATTGATTTGGACTTCTGTGAGCATTGTGTTTATGGAAAACAGAAGAGAGCCAGATTTCTTAGAGTCAGAAAAGAAAAGAAGAATGAAATGTTAGATCTTGTGCATACAGATGTATGGGGACCAGCTCAAGTATCATCTCTTGGTGGATCTCATTATTATGTTACTTTTATTGATGTTGCAACTAGAAAACTTGGGTTTATTGCATTCAACAAAACTCTGATGTTTTTGATACTTTTAAGAAATGTAAAGCTTTGGTTGAAAATGAGACAGGAAAAAGTTCGAAGTGTCTCAGATCAGAGAATGGAGGTGAATATTGCAGTAAGGAGTTTGATGATTACTGTTCATACCATGGGATTCGTAGAGAGAAGACAGTTCCAAGAACACCACAAGAAAATGGTGTGTCAGAAAGGATGAACAGGGCAATCATGGAGCGTGCAAGGAGTATGAGATTGCATGTTGGTTTTCCCTTACAGTTCTGGGAAGATGTTGTAGATATTGTTGTTTACTTAATAAACATAAGACCTTCAAGCTCTTTGGATGGTAGAATTCCAGAGGAGGAATGGACAGGAAAACAAGTAAACTATTATTTTTTGAAAACTTTCGGTTGTGAAGCATTTGTCCATATTGATAAAGAAAATAGAACAAAGCTTGAGGAAAAATCCAAGAAGTGTACCTTTATTGGATACGGTGTTAATGATTTTGGTTATCGCTTATGGAATTATGAAAATAACAAAATCATTAGGAGTAGGGATGTCATATTCAATGAGAAGGTCATGTACAAAGATCAGTTGCAGGGAAAGAGACAAGAAAAACAAAAACAAGAATACACAGTGCTTGATGAGATCACTGAAAAAGAAATTCCAAAGGAACCTGAAAAACAAAATGTACAACAATAGGAGCATCAGGTACCTCAAACGCCTACAAGTGTTGCTAGAAAATCTAACAGGTTAAGTATACCCCCTGAACGATACTCTCCTTTATTGTATTATTTATTTTTGACCGATTCTGGTGAACCAGAATGTTATGAAGAGGCAATGCAGGTAGACACCAAAAAGAAGTGGGAGCAAGGCATGAAAGAGGAAATGGATTCCTTAATAAATAACCATACTTGGGACTTGGTTCAGTTGCCTGTAGGAAAAAGAGCATTGTAGAATAAATGGGTTTACAAGTTGAAGGAAGAAGATGGAGGAGAAAAATGGTACAAGGCTAGACTTGTTGTAAAGGGGTTTACACAAAAGAAATGTATAGATTTTGATGAAATATTTTCTCCTGTTGTTAAAATGACTTCAATTAGGACTATTTTGAGTCTCATGGCAGTAGAATATTTGCATCTTGAACAGTTAGATGTAAAAACAACTTTTCTCCATGGGGATTTGGAGGAAGAGATTTATATGCAACAACCACAGAGGTATGAGGTCAAAGGGAAGGAGAATTTGGTATGCAGGTTGAAGAAGAGCTTGTATGGACTAAAGTAATCTCCAAGGCAGTGGTATTTGAAGTTTGACATCTTTATGACATAATAGGGTTATAGTAGATGTCATTCTGATCACTGTGTTTATTTTAAAAGGCTAGAAAATGGAAGCTATATTATCTTGCTATTATATGTAGATGACATGCTTGTTGCAGGGTCTAATATGCAGGATATAAATTTGCTCAAGAAGAAATTAGCTAATTCATTTGCGATGAAGGATTTGGGTGCTGCAAAGAAAATGCTTGGTATGAGAATAACAAGAGAAAGGAAAAATCGCAAATTGACTTTGTCTCAGGATGAGTACATAGAGAAGGTGTTGGAAAGGTTCAAAATGCAGAATGCAAAACCAATTAGTACGCCTTTGGCCAGACATTTCAAATTAACTAAGGAAATGTGTCCCCAGACATAGGAGGAGATAGAATACATGTCCAGGGTCTTATTCATCAACAGTTGGCAGCTTGATGTATGCAATGGTTTGCACAAGACCAGATATTGCACATGCAGTGGGAGTTGTGAGCAAGTATATGAACAATCCAGGTAAAGAACATTGGGAGGCAGTAAAGTGGATTCTCAGGTATTTGAGAGGTACTGCCACTCATGCATTATGTTTTGGAGGTTCATACACTTTTCTACAGGGATATGTTGATTCATATATGGCAAGTGATAAAGACAGTAGGAGGAGCACCACAGGGTATGTTTTTACTATAGGTGGAACAACAGTAAGTTGGATTTCAAAACTGCAAAAGGTTGTTGCACTTTCAACAACAGAGGCAGAGTATGTTGCTGCTATAGAGGCTAGTAAAGAAATGATTTGGTTACAGAGGTTTATGGAGGAATTGGGAAAGAAGCAGGAGAATAATAGGTACTGTGATAGTGAGAGTGCCATTCATCTTGCAAAGAACTCAACCTTCCATTCAAAGACTAAGCATATACAACTGAGGTACCATTTCATACGATCCGTCTTGGAAGATGGAAATTTGAAGCTGGAAAATATACACACTAGCCAGAATCCTGCAGATATGTTAACAAAAGGAGTAACCAGGGAGAAACTGAGTTCCTGCTCAGTTTCAGTTGGTCTTCAAGAATGAATATGAAGATGAGAAATTTGCCAGGTCCAAGAAGGTTCAGAGTCCAACATATACAAAATCGGTGGAGTTGTTGAGATCAGTCTCCAAGTGGGAGATTGTTGGTTCTGTAGCCTGATTATGTTCTTGACTCAGAGGTCTTTTGTTTTCAGCCATGTTTATACCCATGAAGTATTTACACCCCAAAAGTATGTACACTCTTCCACGTGGGGGAGTGCAGAGGGGGGTTACCCCATCTATGGGTTTCGGGGGGGCTATCTCCCCGGCTGGGGGGTCTGGGGGCAAGCGGGCCCCTGAAGAAAAAATTGCCTTGTAAAAGTATATTGTAATTTCATTGTAAATCTGGACCATTCATTATAAGGTCACAGATCTACGGTAGAAGTTATGTTAGGGTTTTTTTCCCTATAAGACAACCCTCTCTTATGAGGGAAATGTATTGTGGCTATGTATAATAGCGAGTATTGTATTCTAAGAGAGGAGATTGAGAGAGAAAGAAGAGGAAGTTACAGCGGGTTTGTTGTAGGTTGTATCCCTTCATTTGTTGGATAATAATAAAGGAAGGACCTGACAATTTGTCTAGTGGATGTAGCCCACACTGGGTGAACCACGTAAATCTGTGTCTCTGTTGTATTGTGTATCTTCTGTGTTTTTTTTCCGCATTTGTTTTATTTTATTGCTCCACGGTCCTATTTTTCTAACAGTAGAGAGGAAGAATCGGCTCATCATTGGAGCTATGAAGCTATGATTCATGACCAACATCTACCTATGTTTCTTTGGCTAGAGGCATGTAATACGACAATGTATATTTAGAACATGAGTCCTCACAAGATCTTGAGACAAAGTGGGAGTGCTTGGGATAGAAGGGTGTAATTTTGGGGTACAATGAGACTTTGAAAGCATACAAAGTCTTCATTCCAACACAAAAGAAGACAATTGTAAGTCGAGATGTGAAGTTTGAGGATAAATTAGCATCTAGGAAGTCTCATGAGCCACTACCAATGGCATAAGATGAGAAATATGAGGCTCTAAAGGATGAACAATGTTCGACAACTTCTAGTTTAGGGAGCCAACCTTCAGGTGACGAGGAGTCATCAATAGCTCCTCCCATTTTTGTCGAGAGACCTCGATATTTTACACATACATTGAGGGATGCTCAAGAGCATGTTGAAGCTCCCAAAAGCACATTCAAGGAGGGAAAAAACTCTAAGAAAGTTTACCAACTATTTGGCACTTATGAGTAGCATCATTGTTGTTAATCCTTCCAATTTTGAGGAAACAACAAATCAACTGGTTTGGTGGGATGCCATGGTGGAGGAGTACAACTCCATCATGAAGAACGATGTGTGGGATATAGTGTCGAGACCAGAGGGTAAGTCAGTGGTGAGTTCCATGTGGATCTTCAAAATTAAGCATGCTGCAGATGGAAGCATTGAGAAGTTTAAGGCAAGGTTTGTGGCGAGATGGTTCTCCTAGAAAGAGGGAGTGGATTACGAGGATACTTTTTCTCTAGTCACCATATATGATTCCCTTCAAGATATTATATCCATATCCTCAGTTATGAGGTGGAGGATTCACTAGATGAATGTAAAGATAACATTCCTCAATGGGATCATTGAGGAGGAAGTATACATATAGCAACCTTGGGGCTTTGAGGTACATGGGAGGGAGTCTCATGTGTGCAGGATTAAGAAATCCTTGTACAGACTCAAGCAGGAACCCGAGGCGTGGTATTTTAGGATTGATGGATACTATCATAGCATGGGATTCCCCAAGAGTGAGGCAGATCCTAACTTATACTTCATACTTGTTGGGACCAATCCACTCATCTTGGTGTTGTATGTAGATGACTTGTTTCTCACAGGTGCAGAGGAGCTTATAGTAGGGTGCAAAGCATATTTAGCTACATAGTTCGAAATGAAGGACATTCACTTGATACACTACTTCATGGGGTTAGAGGTATGGAATAAATCAAGAGAAATATTCCTTAGTCAAGGGAATTACACAGTAGAGATCCTGAGGAGATTTGGGATGGAGGACTGTAGACTAATGGCTACACCTATGATCACCAACCTGAAGAAGGATGTGACTTTATATTCATAGTTGGTGGATCCTAGATTGTATAGAAAGATGATAAAATCCTTGGTGTATTTGGTCAACACCTGACCATATATATGCTTTGTTGTGAACACCTTGAACTAGTTCATGGTAGAGCCAAGGAAGGTAAATTTGGGTAGTAGTGAAGCATGTGCTTAGGTACTTGAGAGGTACAATGGATTATGGTCTGAGGTATCTTGGAGGTGATGGAATGAGGTTGCAGGGATATACAGACTCAGATTGGGAAGGGAGTGCAATAGATAAGAAGAGCACCTCAGGGTGCTTCTTCAACTTGGGATCACCAGTGATAACATAGTTCAGCATGGATCATACTTACATAGCACTCAATTCAGTAGAGACGAAGTATATGGTAGTGAGTATGGAAATTTGTGAAGCCATCTAGCCTCACAAATTGCTTAAAGGATTATTTAATCATGAGTTGGATCCTATGATAATATATTGTGATAATTAGAGTTGTATCAAACTCTTTGAGAATCTAGTATTCTATGACAAGTCCAAGCATATTGAGATCATCTATCACTTCATCTAATATAGGATTCAGAAGGGAGTAATTAAGCTTTAGTATATATCCACATATGAGCAAGTTGCAAACTTTTTGACCAAACCCTTGGTTAAATATAAGTTTGTATTATTCAAGGAAAAACTTGGAGTGGTGCAGAATATCTTCCTCACTAAGAGGGAGTGTTGATTATTGTTTCTTGAATAGGTACTTCCACACATGTTTAGTGTCGAATATGTGGAAGTCGTCCAAAGGACCTTTCATGAACTTTGGAAATTCACTTTAATTAAAGGAATTATTAAATTGAATGTCTTTTTAATTATTGAGTTAGGAAAAGTTTAATAAAATGTAATTTAATTACATTAGTGACTTAGACTTAATCTCAATCGTTGATCTCAAGTGAGGTGAAATATAATCTCAATCGTTAATCACTTTGGAGATTAGGGTTAGGGATTCAACTAGATGCTATAAAAGGAAGCCAAGGTGAAACGAGAAGACACAACAACAACAATATAAGTCAATGCTTAAGAGTTAGTAACTCATAGAGAGAGAAAATGACTTTTTCTCAGTCAAAACGAGGAGAGTGTGAGCAAGAGAAATAGAGAGGTTGTGGGCAGCCAATAATAGCGTTGGTAGAGGTCGTACAACAACAGGGTAGGTTGTACAACAACATGGCAGGTCGTACAACAAGTCGTACAGGCTGTAAATAACACCATACAAGTCATGGGCAGGATGTACAGCATGCAGGCAAGGCTATACAAGCCACAGGTAGGTTGTACAATGCACGAGCATGGTTGTACAGGCCATGGATAGGTCGTACATGTCATGGGAAGCCGTACAGGGCTATGGGCAAGCCATATGAACAAGTGCAGGAGTGTTGGGAAATTCAGGAAGCCAGTTGTGAAACATACTAAGCAATCATATTTTGCTATAATTTTCGCCTCTTTCCTTCGCGGGAAAATTTCCCATCTTGGGAGCCCTTGTAAGCTTTGAATAGTTTTAATGAAAAGATGATTTTGAAGGGAAGAAAATGTGTTGTGTGTTTGTGATTGTGAAATTGATTTCATTTGCTTTTGCTATTTATTTCTAGTTAATTATTCTAGTAAGTGTATTTTATTCTGTGAGTTGCAATTTAATTTTCAACAAGGAAATCACAAGGAAATATTTATATAGGCATTGAAATTAGAAAACTAACAAGAAAAACTATGCATTATGTTTATGATGAGCTTGACCAAACTTGTAAAAGATTGGTGGATTGTTGAAAGATTTATATTCAATTCTTAGTTATATATTTTGTTTCCATTATCTATTATATTAGTGGGGATGTCATGAATTACATACTAAGTGGTTGAAAGGTCCGCCAATGTGTGGAAATAATAATCATATTAGATACCAAAGTTATAACCATGTCATGAATTTTAATAGGTAAACAAATAACATTATGAATGCAATATTTAAATAACTATGAATCAACATGTTCAATACTATAAGCGAGATGGAATATGTGAACATGAAAAAAAAAACAAAAGATGACTAATTTCCATGGGTTTGGTCAATGTCTATTATTTCTTCTTCAAAATTGGCATTTAACAACTCATTTACTAATAAGCTCCTAATGTCAGTACAATTTACATCCAAAACTTATGACTAGTTCTTTTGGTTTTTTATAGAGCCAAGAGTGGAGGCAAAGATAACAAAGAAAATTCCATTATGGTGAATGTGGAATTAAAAAATATGAAGTATGTAAACTAAATGTGATACCAATTCTCATATTGACAAGAATCGACAATGTTCATAGCACATGAATTCAAGCGGGGATTCATAAAGACAATGCGTTTAAGCTTATTTGGGAATCTCTCATTAAGTGACACGTAAAATAGTGCATACATTGATAAGGTGGTATGATATTTATCTAGGTGTGACTTATGTAATGGATTTAATGTTGTGAAAGGGAACACCATATCGGGAAATAGATAAAATCCAACTATAATATAGATTATTTTAGTCTTTAGATGCCAAAGGTAACTATTGTGTGATGAACTAATGTTCAATGACCGGCCATGCATTGGAAGTGAGGGCATTCATGGATTATTGAAAATCTTACCCTTCTTTTGACATTTTGTGATATTTGTTGTCATTCATAAATAACAAATGATTTCAAAATTTTACATTTTTGACCCCTTCGATTTGAGGGCTAAATATACAAAGGTATACATACCCTACCCCCTTTGGATTTGAACTTGTGACCTCTTAAGAAGAAAGAGATGATCTTAACAATTAGGCCCAACACACCTTATTATAATATTAGATTGAAACAGTTACTTTAAGACTTTTATACACAATAATATTATATAAATTCATAAACCCATCTATATCTATATATGATTATGTAATTATATTATAAAATTATGTATAATTATTATTATTATCATTATTATTATATAATTACATAATCATCCCGTTAATTAGGTTTAGCTCAAGTGGTTGAGAGGAAATGTTACCAATTCTCGCAAGTGATATGTTGAGTTTTTAATGAGTGTATTATTGTAATGACTTCTAGTCTTATTGTTGACTGACCTTCTACCCTCAAGATTATAGGGTTTACCCTGGGTACCATCCTCGAAATGAGGGGAAGTACTCGGGGATTTCCTTGGGCTTTATAACCTTAAAAAAAATTACATAACAATTCATATATATATAATTATTATCATTATATATATATATATAGAGAGAGAGAGAGAGAGAGACCTTAATGCAACATTTCTAACCTAACATCATAATAACATATGTGTGGGGTTATATATATATATATATATATTGGAATTTTCTCCTCTTCCTTAGAATATTCAAATAGAGGATAATTTGACCGGAAGTCATGAAATAATGGTTGATAATCACGAGGGACTCAATCGGATTTGACCCTCTGACCCATGGCCTCTCTGTCGACAACATGCCTATATGCTTCTCTGCATTAGTGGATGGCATCCCTCTTAAAACCATTGATATAGACCAATGTGCCTCACCTAAGGGTATTTGAACTAAACACTTGTTGGCATGAAACTAGCCAAATGCCCAACAACGACAAAAAGTCGGTTGAGTTAACCCCTTGGGCACTTTTTTTCCAAGAAAACATTTTCTAGGAAACCCAATGGATGATTCCCCACATTCATGGATGACATTTCTAGTAAACCCATTAACGTATACTAGTGTGTCTCATCCAAATGTTATGATATTTGATATCCCCAAGTGTAATGGATGTTATTATCATTATGAATGAAGCCTTTCAAATGAGTTATGTTAACACATAAGATTGTATGGATCAAAAAATTCACCTTGGTTTTGTTTTTTGAGTCATAAGGTTTATAGGACATAGGTTTTGAGTCTTTAGGTTGTAATCATAATGTTAGATTTGGTTTCAAAACGAATAAGGTTATGTCTAGCCTTGGTCTAAAGTTTGAGCTATGTGATTGTTTTTATGACAAGGATCATGTCAAGGAGGATTTATGGTTTCCAGAGCCTACAATTTAACCATTTCTCCACGGGTTATTCCATACCATCAATTAACATCCTCCTCAGAGTATGCGAGTTATTTGACAGACACTGTGAACTGGCGTTACGAACTGGCTAAAGAGGATAGTTGGAGGTTCGACTACTTGTAGACACCATCGGGCATTTTCAAAGATACCATCATCAAACTCAGGACCATCAAGTACTCCATGAGGGTTTTCATCCCATTTGAAGGTCAAGAAAGTGGTTTTGGATGTTTTTTCCTTTTGGCACTGCGAACTGGCAGATAGGGGCGTTGCGAACTCATTTCTTGTAGCAGCTGCTTCTAAACATTTGATCATAACTCCAAAACGGTGATGTGGGTTTTTCTGAAATTTTTGGTGGAGGAGAATGATAATGGCATTGTCTTGCTAGCCAAATTTCAACCTAACCCAGTTTGTAATTCTAGAGATATAATTAAAACACCAGTGTGTTGCAAACTGGCACTGCAAACTCTCTATTTTGCATAGTTGTGGGATATTCGCCTTGTTTGGAGGTTGCCACCTGTCAAAGAAGGTTTGAATGGTCTCCTAGGAGTTAGTTGGACATGAGGGACATGTGTTCCATCTCCAGATCAATCAGGATGACCTGTTTCAAAAGACATTTATCAATATAGACAAAATCCCAAAACAAATAGGAATTTGTTAGGATCTTGTTGGAATCTTTTGTAACAAGACTCTTAAATGGAGGAGGATCCTATGTAACTCCTTGGTTTCGACCTCCTTAGGGTAGATAGAGATTATTCACTATAAATGAAAGGCTTTTTTATGAGAAAAGAGTTGGATTCATAAGCCAGGAGAGGAGAGAGTTGGAGGAGCAGTTTTAGTTGCTCATTTGTAAGCCTGAGGGACTATTTGTTATGACATTTTCTACCATTAAAGATTCATGAGAGATGTTATCAGATTGCCCTCTGTGTTTTTCCATTTCTTTGTTATCTACTTGCTTGAATATATTGCAGGTTTTCAGGATCATAGTTGCCATTGATTGATGGATTCATGAACAACAGAGGATTTGTTGTAGCTTGCCCATTAAATCATTGTTCATTGTTTAAGCAAATCTTTATATGTTGTAGAAAGAATCTCTATATAATGGATGTTCTTCCTTTTGTCATATTCACTATGATTTTACTCTTCATTATATATTCCTTTTGTCTGATATACAGTTTGATTGCCTTTGATCTGTAGGATGTTATGATTCCATGCCCAATGGAATGCCTTTGCAGACATTTTGTTGCCCTCTCCTTTTCTTTCCCAGTCTTGTTTATCCACCTACTCAAACCAATTTAATCCATTTATATTCTGATAGGTACTAGGCTTACACCTACAACAATCTAGGTGTGACTTCTAGTGCTAACAAGTTCAATACAACACATAAATTTAACAATAAATAAAGACACGTCATCATTTTATACGACACTTATTTTATTTTATTTTCTTACAATAATTCAAATTTTACAATATTTCTCAAAAAAACTATAAACATTTTTTTTTAATTACAAATATCATTTAATTATTTTTGATAGAATTGTTTTCCTTGAATTGAAAATTTTTGGGCAGTCATGCTTCACATCATAAATCTCTCGACAAGATTGAAACCAATGTTGTGATGCATTGTATCATTGTCAAATCTCATAAAACCTTCTTAAATAATGATGTTAACGTGAAGCTAAAACATTAAATCTTTTTGTTATGATGATTTTCATTTTTTTTTATCTCTCGAACAAGATTGAAACCAATGTTGTGATGCATTGTATCATTGTCAAACCTCATAAAACCTTAAATAATGATGTTAATGTGAAGCTAAAACATTAAATCTGTTTGTTATGATAAATTTCATTTTTTTAATTGTGAAAAAATAGATTGTTATTTATCTTCATTTTACATGGTAGAAATTAAGTTGCACACAACCTTTTGTTATTTATTTCATTAATTGCAACATATAATTATTTAGTTCATGAGTTATATTGCAACATATT
>ML838797.1:55325-79441 GCA_009831015.1 Picea engelmannii
TTTTTACTACAAGCCTTGACGAAGAGGACACTGCCTTGGCTTGGTGGCCAGAGCTGACAGTGTTACCCACTAGTATCTTCGCAGAAATGAGAAGGTTGGCTCGTGATGAGACCCCCTTTCCTTTGGTCATGCAACCAAAGGTCACTGCCCTGGTTTGGTGACCAGATGATGGCAATGTCATATCGTTAAATACCTATGAACATAATGGGCCAGCTCGTGATGAGACCTCTTATCCTCTTGCTTAGGTCTTGTATTTATTTATTTATCATTTTCTTAGGGTCCCTTAGTTTCTTATCGAGAGGCTTTTTATTTCCTTCTCGTGGATCCCCTGGGCGAAGCATCTCTAGGTTTTCATTTCCTATGGCTTTTATCTTTTACCAGTTGCTTTTACCCACTGGGCCTTTAGCCCCTTCTTCCCACAAGACAAGATGTACCCTGGAAGGTCATCCTAGTGGCCAGACTAGGGGAATGGGATGGATGAGCGGGGTTTTAAGATGTAAAAGTGATAATATGGTGGGAGCGGACGATGGCTCTGCAAGCCCCCTTTGGTGGCTAACCAAAACCCATGAATACCAACTCACTAAGCTACCCCATCAATTACCCCAACAATGGTCAAGTGGATTAGTGTAAGATCCAAGCAGACATCTGAAATGAAAGGAACCTGATGCATAGGTAAGAAGGTTATAATGATCAAATATGACACATACCATGATACCTCGGACCAATTACCTCATGGAGAAAGAGCCCTCTCTGATGCAAGGCCAGGCCGGTAGTGATGGAGGCTGGTACTGCTGACAGGACAAGTCTGGCTGAGAAGAAGAAAACATGGGCCCTCAAGGGCCATGCTCAAGTCGATCCGCTCTCGTACTCCATGTCTGGGATCATGTGGGCCTCGAGACATGATCTCCTAGTTATCCCTAGATATCGGGGATAACAGGCACCATCAAGCTTAAGTTGCCTAGACTCCCAAATTTTCTTTTGCATAATGTACTCTATCTTCCGAAGCTACAAAGAAACTTTTTGTCCCTTGTGCACATCAAACAACAAGGCCATTATGTTCATATGATCGGTGGCAAAGTTGAGATAAGGAAGGATTCAGACAACATGGTTATCATGACCGGAATAGAAGATGGAATACTGCTGAAGATGAATGTGACATATTCCCATACACACACTGATGCATACCCCTCTCATCGTGACTCAGCAATAATTCCATCTAGTCTTTTGTGGCATGCTATATTTGGCCATATTAATTATGACAGTCTTCGTTTATTGAAAAAGAATGGTGTTTCTAGTCTGCCTACCATTCCTAGAAAACTAAAACAATGTGATGCCTGTATCCTCAGAAACCATAACAAACATCATTTCAATGATTCTACTTCCAGAGCATGTAGAAGACTTGAACTGATTCATTCTTATTTGTGCGGCCCTATGCATGTTCCTTTTGCAAATGGAAACAAATATATAATGAATTTTATTGATGTTTACACTAGAATGTGTTGGGTGTATTTGTTGAAAAACAAATCACAAGCTTTTGAAACTTTTAAAAAATTTCATGTATGGATTCAAAATGAAACTCAATCTTGTATTGGTTCTTTTTGCACTGATAATGGAAGAGAATATACATCTAATGAATTTGAAAGTTACCTTCGCCAACATGGGATCAAACATCAAACCACAGTTCCATACAATCCCCAACAGAATGGTGTGGTTGAACAAATGAACAAGACACTCCTAAATATGGTTAGTTCCATGATGTTTTTAAAGAATGTTAAATCAATGTTTTGGGATGATGCAGTTCTTTGTGCAATTTATGTCAAAACCAGAGGTCCATCTCATGCTCTTAAAAAAAGACTCCATATGAAATGCGGTATGGCCACATTCCTTCAGTGAGGCATCTCATGGTCTTTGGTTCCACCTATTATGCCTTGATTCCTAAGGAGCAAAAAAGCAAGCTTGATGCAAGGAGTCATAAGTGAATCTTCTTGGGGTACTCAAATACCACAAAGGGGTATAGTCTTTATGATGAGACAACCAAGAAGTTCATTATTTCCAGAGATTTGATCTTTCTTGAATCAACCAAGAAAGATGAAACTATTAAGAGGCAGCTGGACAGATTCACTCATGTAAAGACATATCATGAATTTGATAATGAGATTCTACATCTTGAAGGGGGGATCCCTATATTGGGTCAATATTTGGAATCTCATTTAGTAGTACCATATCCCCCACATGAAGAAGGTCCTACCACTTCATTAGAACTTGAAGTTTAGTTGGATGATGTGATCGAGAGGATTGAAAAGTTGAGTCTGAATGATAACTCAACACCATCTCAATCAACCGAGAAACTTGGACCATCTCAGAAATTTCCACCAAAATGGCTCACAAAAAAACTTGAAAGTGTTCATCCTGATGAGGTCGGAAAGTCATGAACCATATTGTCCTCAAAACAAGATGGAGGTGTTGTAGATAATTCAAATTCAGATGATGTAGTTGACATGGATGTTTCATATGATTGTGAGTTGAATTTATCTACTAACCATGAACCGACGTCCTTTAAAGAAACCACTTATGATGATGAAGGGAAAGAAGCCATGCAGAAGGAATATGATGCTCTCATCAAGAATGAGACATGGAAGTTGGTGGACCCTCCATATGGAACGAAACCGATTGGTTGCAAGTGGGTATTCAAGAACAAGTAAATGTCAGATGGATCACTTGACAAGCACAAAACAAGGGTCATGGAAAAAGGACTTTCACAGAAAGAAGGTGTTGATTATGAGGAGACTTTAGCCCCCACAACAAAATGGGCTACCACCCACACTCTATTTTTCATGGCAACACAAAATGGATGGAAAATTCATCAAATGGATGTGAAGACTTCCTTCTTGAATGGATACTTGAAAGAGAATGTGTTCATGTCTCAACCATAAGGATTTGTTGTGAAGGGACAAGAACATAAGGTATGCAAGATCATCAAATCCATGTGGCTTAAAACAAGCACCATGAACATGGTATGAAAAGTTTACTAAGCTTCTTCTGAAATAAAATTTCAAGCATTTTAATTTTGATGTTGCAACTTTGTTTGTCAATAAAGTTGGAAAAATTGTTGTATATCTTGTAGTATATGTAGATGATTTGTTCATAATAGGGAACAATGATAACTACATTGCATCCATAAAGAAAGAGTTGAAGAAATGCTTCAAGATGACAGATTTGGGACATCTTTACTACTATTTGAGCATTGAAGTGATACAAAATCCAAAGTACATATTCATCTCCCAGAAGAAGTACATTGGAGAACTGTTGAAATTTTTTGGCATGGCTGAATGCAATCTTGTTTCTACTGCAATGGAACAAAATCTGAAACACACATCAAAAGAAGGGAATGAATTTGTGGATGCAACCAAGTATAGACAACTTGTGGGAAGTCTCATCTATCTTACTACCACCAGACCAAACATTTCATTTGTTGTTGGGATTCTTTCCAGGTTCATGCAAAATCCTTGTGAAGGACATTGGTCTGCTACAAAAAGAGTTCTAAAATACTTGAAAGGAACTCAATATTTTGGACTCGGGGACTCTAAGGTGGATGACTTCAACCTGATAGGATATTTTGATTCAGACTTTGATGGGGATAAGGAAAATGGAGTGTCAACTTCAGCATATCACATGGGTCTTGGATCAACGGTCGTCTCCTGAAGATCGCACAAACAATCAGTTCCAACAGATTCCACAACAGAGGCAGAATATGTGGTAGCTGCAGAAGCGGCAAAGGAGATTGTGTGGCTCAGGAAAATACTTGAATATTTGCTAGAGAAACAAGTAAATTCTACTCCTCTTCTAGTTGACAATACTTTTGCAATCAAGTTGGCCAAGAATCCAAGATTCCATGATCGAACCAAGCATATCAACACAAAATATCACTTGATTAGATATCATGTAGAGGCCAAGACTATTCACTTAAGAAATTGTTCCATAGATGAGAAAATTGCAGACATCTTCACCAAAACGCTTAGAAGAGAAAAATTTGAGAAGTTCAGAATGATGCTTGGACTCACACTCACCCCTTCAGATTAAGGGGGGGAATGTTGGGCTTGTAATCTTTCATGGATGTGTTACTTGTAACATATTGTAAATATGAATAGTTGTAGGTGATACGAAACGTCTCCAGTTATGGAAGACCAAGAGTCATGTATTGTGTATTTATTAACCTATCACGTTAATGCCAATCACATCAAGTGTGGAATTATTTTATGCCATCCTTGATGTTAGTGCTAGAAGTTGACCCTAGATTGTAATAGAGCCAAGCCTAGAACATCTTAGTTATTGCATTGGTTTGTTTGATGGAAGGTGGATCAGGTAAGTAGACCAGATGAGGAAAAGAAAGACAACAAGTTGAAAATAAATGACTTAAACCATTGGGCATGGAGTCATATAAATGTCTTATAGATCAAAGGAAATCAAGCTACATATCGGATAAGAAATTTGTATAATGGCAAAGAGAAGAAAGGAGAACAAACAAAAGGTAGAACACCCATTAAACAAGAATTCTTCCTGAAAAATGAATGGAATAATACTTGAAATGAAACACACTAATGATAGGCAATTACATCAAATTCTTTGATATTCAAGAATCTAGCATCAGTGACCAGATATTGATTCTCAATATGGTATTCCATTCAAGTAAGAAGAAATTATAACAAATAAATATGAAATTGGTTTCATTTTCTTCCGCTATTTATTTCCAGTTAATTATTTCATCCAATGTATTTTATTCAGTGAGCTACAATTTAATTTTCATCAAGGAAATCACAAGGAAATATTTATCTAGGCAGTGGAATTAGAAAATTAACATGGTATCAAAGCTTTCACTCTGAAGAGGAGAGTGATTTCAAGATGTCTCAACATATCTATAAACCAACAATAAATCTTGTGAGGGTTAAATCCACGACAATTTGATGATATATAAGAAATGGTAGTACCAAGTCTCAGATTCAAAGACAGATTGGATGGAGCATTCAACTTCCTATTTTGGAGAGCAAGGGTTACCTTGCTTCTGAGGGAGAATGATCTTTGAAAAATTTGCAGCCAAAATATTACTCCACCAACAGATCCACAACAAAAGGTAGCACATGATAAGAAGGAGATCATATCCTAGCGGGTGATCTTGGATGCAGTAAAAGATTATCTAATTCCTCATTTGTCTGAGAAGCAGAAGGGCAGGGAGATGTTCAATGCTCTAGTGGGTATTTTCCATAGCGATAACATGAATAGGAAGATGATCTTGAGAAATAATGTCATATCAATGCAAAAGTCTAGATATGACAATGTTACCATCTATCTCATGAGGATCACCCAGATTCGTGATCAACTTACAACAGTTGGGGAGAAGGTGATTGATGCAGAGCTAGTTAGTATGACACTGAATAGTTTCTTAAAGTCTTGGGAACCATTTTTCAAGGGTATCTATGCATGGGAGAAATTTTCCTCTTTTCAGAAGCTTTGGGACAATTTCATCTAGGAAGAGACTTGGGAAGACTCAAAATCCAGCAAGAAGGGAGGTAGTGGTGAGAACCTGGCCCTTGTCAGTCAAGTAAGAAAGGGAAAAGGGAAGCGTTTTAGCAAGAAGGATAGAGGTGAGGAGTCAACCTCATAGTCAGGGAAGAAGAAGGAATTGAGCAAGATCAAGTGCTTCGTATGCCACGAGAATGGTCATTTTGCATCTCAGTGTCCAAACAAGAAGGTTAAGAGAAAATCGCAACAAGTAGAAACATCAACATAAACTCAGTTGGATGAGTTTGTTGTGAAGTTTGAGAAGGACTTCTCACTAATTTCCTTCCTTTCCACTAGCACAGTCACCAGAAGCGCTTAATACCTGGACAATGGTGCATCACATCACATGATATCAACACGAGAGTTATTCAACCACATGATATAGAAGGACTCAGGTATTCATGTGGAGCTTAGTTACATCTAGGGGTAACTAAGGATATCGAGTCTCAAGGCCCATAGGTAGTATACATGGAATCCCAAGAGTTGGATGACAAGCATATCCCATACAACCCCTCCTCCACCACATTTCATCATCATCGTCTACAACAAAGCAACGTCCACCACATCATTGTGGTCCATGTGAAGGCGATGGGTCTTGCTTCATGAGGTAACTAGTCAAGTTTCATGGTGAGTGTCATTTTAATATTTGAGGTATTTGAATGAGTTTCAAAGGATTCTTTTTTATTATCTAACATTTTCTTGGAAGTTATACTTTTTGCCTCATTTTTCCTTGGTGGTTATCTTGGTATCCTAGTAAGTGTCGTCGCTCCCAGGGAAAAGGGGTGTTACTGGGGGTCTTCTTGAAGAGTCATTCTACCATTCATGATCATACTTGTCACTTTCCATCATATTTCCCCTTTTTTCCTCATATTTTGGGTCTTCGGGTTACATGTACCCCAAAAAGGCTTGTACCTCATTATCTTATGGGAAGAAGGGGCTAAAATCCCAAAGGGATTGTTGATGGCATTAAATAAAGAAATAAATTTAAGAGCACTTGTGACCAAAATGCAACAATGAGGTAAAGGGTAAAGAAAAATCCAACCCATACTTGAGCTCTACCCCCCTATTTGACGTCACCCCTAAGTCCTCAGTGCAAATAAAAACCTCGCTTATAAATAAGGACTTTAAAATAACCCAACATAAATTAAAAAAGAAAGGGATGTTATGCTTGAAACCTTTTTAAGGGGACTTGCAAATCATAATAAAGAAAAAGGAATGAAAGGGGTATTGGAAAAGGGAATCATTGAGGAAAGGGTAACTCAAGAGGTCACACACCCTCTACGAAGGAACCAATGGAATTGAGACCATACAAGACCTTGCATGTCAATGATCACATGCCCAGAAGTTTTCACTGCAAACCACCTCACATTCATTACATGGCTTAAATAGGGTCCACTTGGGAAATATCCATCTACTTGGGTCTTGACACACTCAATAGCTTTCCTTCATAACCTTGGAAAATTGTATAAATTCTTTGAGAATTTTTTAAGTATGAAAGAAGGAATCTAATGTTTCTTGTTTAGGTGGCTCATGTATTAAATGTGACTTACTTTACATGATTCGTATGAATAGTGGACCCTTGGAGGGCGTACTTTGCTTGTCTTTGTAGGACTTTATTGATCACATCATTCATGGAGATGTTATGTGAGTTGAGGTCTTCATAGGGGCTTGAAATACCCTCGGATGGACATTATTCCCCATGGATTAGAGGGCACGGATGATGAGTGTTGCACCATTGGGTGATTACATGCCTCATGAGAGAGGCCTAGCATGATGGAGCATCGAAGATGTCACCCCCCATTGCTTGGATGTTGCACATATTGACTATGACATCATGCTTTAGAGCTTGATATGACATAGGGGGTGCATTTGATGATGTTGTGGTACAAGTGTGGTGCCTTACCCCACTCATTTAGGATGATTATTGCATGATTTTGATGACATGGCACTAGTAGGAGGATGACGTCGTAGCCTTTGGAGGCTCATTACCCTACATCCACCCTTTGAAGAGAGGTTGGAGGATTATTTTTGTATTATTTTGTATATTTTGGGCCATTTTCTAGGCTGGCCTTGACATTTTGACATTTGTAGTCTTGTTTTATCCCTAAAAATGTGGATTTAAGGGAAAATTGATTTGGGTTTCCATCTATAAAGGGAAAATAAATTTCCATCTTGGATCATAACTCATATTCATCACTTCTCTCCTCTCTCTCGGAGAGTTCACTCCACTTCTTGTCTTCTTGTACATTTTTGGAAAAGGAGTTATGATCTAGATTGAGAGGCTATTTCTTGGCTCGAGGAAGCATTTTTGTGGATTGGAAGGTATTTTCTAGGGTTTATGTGCAAGATGTATTGGTTGTGAGTGGATTACCTCTTTTTTGCTTGGATATTTTTGCATGTTATTGTCAAGGTTATCATTAAAATCCTAAACCCATTTTCCCCTTATGATGATTTGTAAAGAAACTAGGTTAAATATTGCTAAGACTCCTTTAACCCTACATCTTTGGTGGACGACACCCCTAAATATTGTTGAGAATCCTTTAAGGAATCATCCTCTTTCCTTTGAAATATTACAAGAGGTTATTTTGAAAGGAAACTAGAATTTTTACAAGGATTGTTAAGACTCCCTTGCTAAACATCCTAGGGAAACATAAATCTAGAGATTGTTAAGACTCCTCTAGATATTGTTGCCACTTTTTCCATTTTACCTCTTCCATATTGAATGTGCTCCTCCTTTGACTCCATCAACCCCCTAAGACGAGGCACTGGTTGCATTGGTAAAAGTGATATATGCATTGATAAACATGATAAATTCTCTTTTGAAATCACTCTCTTTAATTTTGAATTGATCATGTTCTAAGCAAGTCATTGATGCTTAAACGTTGTGAAATATCATTGATTTTCTTGCTGATGTAACAAAATGATTGCTACAGCCATTAGAGCTGCATAAAATTGTCTTATAACTCTCTAATTTCTTACCTTTTAACCATTGAAAGGTTGAAGCGATGGTGTAGTATTCCAGATATAAAATAGTATGCAGAACATAAATATTTTAGCTAGTAATGGCAGAGAAACAATGATATAACCAGAACAATACCAAAATACTATAATAACACCATAAAGAGCACTTTGATTACTGATAGCAATGTTCACTTTCCTCTTCGAGGGGGAAACCTCCAACATAGTAGAGCTCTATTACAATAATATCCAAGACAAGATTTCTCATACCCTCTACTTCTATTTATACTAAATCTATCTATCCAAAAGAACAATCTAGAGGAAGATCCTTCTAGAAGCATAATATTCTATTAGGTCTTCTTACATTGGACTTATTCTTCCTTATTGCTAGGCCTTATTAATATTTCCCTTTATTACATGGAATTATATTATTCTACCTACGTGAGGGGTTAGGGAGGTTAGGTCCCTAACATGCCCTCCCCCTTGAAGAACAATATTTCCCTCAAGGCTTCAGATGAGGGAATTGTTGTAGAATGGTGGTCGGCCCCCAGGTGGCAATCTTTGGAGGTGTATCTTTCCATTGGACTAACACTTCCTCAATGGTGCGCTGACGGAGACGACACTCTCTTTGGGCCAAGACTGCTTGTGGTTGTAACCAGATGGAACCTTCTTCATCCAACTCAGGGAAACTAGTTTGAGTTTTGAACTTAGTTCTAATCACCTTCTTTAAGAAGGAAACATGAAAAACAGGATGGAGCTTTGACTAACTGGGTAGAGCTAACTGATAGGCCATTGATCCCACATGCTTGAGCACTGTATAAGGACCATAAAATTTGGGCACAAGTTTCTGACAGTGTTGAGATTTGAGTGAAGTAAGCTTATAAGGTTGTAGTTGAAGAAATACCTGGTCCCCTTCAACAAAATGGTGTTCGGAACAACCTTGATCTACTTGTTGCTTCATGTGATTTTGAGCCATGACCAAATTGTCTTTGAGGGCATGAAGAATAGCCTCGCGGACTGTAATATTTGTGTCAACCTCATGAACCTTCAAGACCCCTGGCATATAGGAGAGAACTGATGGGGGATTTTGGCCATAGAATGCTTCAAAAGGAGTCATGTGAGTAGTTGTATGGTAATATGTTTTGTACCACCATTCAACTAGGGGTAACCATTGAGCCCATGGATTTTTTTGCTCATATGCAAAACACCTCAAATATGTTTCCAAACACTTGTTGACAACTTCAGTCTGACCATCCATCTGGGGGTGATAGGAAGTGTTGAGATGCAATTGGGTGTCCTGTAGCTTGAATAATTCTTGCCGAAAATTGTTGGTGAAAGTGGGGTCTCTGTCAGAGACAATAGAATTAGGCATGCCATGAAGCTTGAAGATATTATCCATGAATATTTAATCCACTGTGGTAGCTGTGAATGGGTGTTGAAGATAAAAAAAAATGAGCATATTTGGAGAGACGATCGACGACCACCATGATGACCGACTTATTGCCCGATTTAGGTAAGCCTACAATGAAGTCCATAGAAATATCTCGCCAAATATCAGGGGGAATTGGAAGCAATTGGAGCATGCCCAGATATTTGACAATTTATACCTTGTTGCATTGATAGACCTCACATTCAACCACAAAGGTGCGGACCTCCTGTTTCATACCCTCCCAGAAAAAAGAACGTTTGACCCATTCAAAGGTTTTGGTAAATCCTGAATGCCCGACTATGGGTGAGGCGTGAAGTTCATAAAACATTGTGGATTTAAGTTGGAATTGCTTGCATAAATACAAACAACCTTTGTAGCGAATCTCTTCATTATGCCAAGAGTACCCTAGAGAAACTGAAGAATTATGTTGCAATTGGTGGAGTAGGCTAGAAATTTTGGGGTCTTGAAACCATTCCTGATGAACAACTTGGAGCCAATCTGGTACAATGAAGGAGAGGGAGAAAATGGACCCGTCTTCTTCATATTTCTAGGAAAGAGCATTGGCCACTACATTTTCCTTTCCCTTCTTGTAAATGATCTCATAATCATAGCCAAATAGCATGGTCACCCATTTTTGTTCCGTCGATGATCCAAGTGGATATTGGTGACCACCCACCTATTCCAACTGGCTCCTCTTGACAGTTTTCAGTTCAACATGTTCTCCTGTACTTATTTGTGATTGTGGGTTCTACACTTTCAGGGTTGTCTGATTCTGGGTGGATACTGGTGGCCTCCCACCTAATCCAAAATGGCTTATTTTGTATGTTTTCATGTCAACACATCTTTATGTACTTCCAGGGCCGTTTTGGGGTCCTAAACAATGTTTTTTTGGCTTGCCACAGTCAAATTGTAGACGAATTTAGAGTTTGACGGCGTAATGCATAGTTCTCGAAAAGACCTTTCCAATGGGCTATCACGTGCCTAAAATAGAGGTCGTATGCAAAATTTATGACTTCAGGAAGTTGAGGTACCAACTTACCCATAGGGGCCCACATAACTTTTGGTGTTTCATCTCCTAGGGTTAGGTTTTTGGATGTCTAGGGTTTTGAAATTCATGAGTAATGCTAAAAATGCCTCTGGAGCCTCATTTTAATCATTATGCTCAGAAGGATGTGCGTAGCAGCCACATCCATTCTCAGAGATAACTACCACCATTCGAGCAAGTGTTTCAGTTCTGCAGTTTTATAGTTTCAGCCTATTTCATTTATTCAATAGAAGATATTGTTCACTGGATATCTGTGTTGTTCTTCATATCTCTATGTTTATTGTATTCACTCCGTTAATCAGTTTGTTCCGCTCCTAAATCTATATCAATGGTATCAGAGAGGTCTACTCTTCATTTATTTTTCTTCGTGCATGTCCCCGACAAGATCTGGGTACAAGAAGTTGGGACTCGAACCAATTGAGTGGTTGCAAGATCGGTTGCATCGAGCTTGACAAAAACACATGGGGGATGAAAATAAAGATGATGGAGCATGAGATCCTTTTAAAATGTTGCTCGAGGAAGCCCTTGCATGACAAAGGAACGAAATCATGGACAACTTTACGCATATCCTTCGGTGACCGCCCATAGGAGAAGCATCTTCATTAAGTGGCCATGCAACCCCCTTCAAGGTACATGTAAATTTTGATATTCCATTATTTGAAGAACTGATAGATGCATATGTTGTAGATAAATGGTTGAATTTGCTCGAAGGGTATTTTTCGGTCCACAATTTTTCTGATAGGGAAAAGATTACTTTTGCACTCCTCAAGGTCATCCCCCATGTTAAGGACTAGTGGGATACTTACTCTGAGAAAAGGGCCATGGAGGAATCTGCAATATTTGTGGTTGCCCCTACATGGGATTCCTCCCATGATGCCATTAAAGAACAATACTACCATGTTGGAAGCTACGAGGACCAGTACACCAGATGGACCACCCTGTGTCAGGAAAGAGACTAGACATTACCAGATTTCACCAATATTTTCCATACGTTGCACACCAAATTGGGTATCAAAGACTCTGAGCGAAATCTGGTGCTCAAATACCACGATTGTTTGCATAGATACAGTCAAACAGAAATGGAGTTTTTGGACATTGCCTCATTGGGTATGGCTTATATGTTGTCAAGATTGAGCAAAAATTTAAGAAGAAGAAGCGAGAGTTTGGATCTACAAACTTCTCATAGTCGAAGCAAGGCAAAGGCAACCCCAACCCACACAACAAGGGAAAAAAGAAATATGGACACTCTCAGAACACCCATTCCAAGTCACAACACAAGAAGGGAAATGAGAAGACAAAGGACACGAGAACATGGTGTGAATACCATAAAATCCATTGGCACAACACTGAAGAATGTCGCTCCAAGAAATCACTCGTGGCTAAGATGAAGGATTTTGAGTCAGAGGTTGATTTTGACTCTTAATCAAATCCAGAAGGAGGGAAGCGGATTATCAATGTTGAACCCAGTGCCACTGTCTCTACCACCAAAGTCCATCCAGGTGAACCAGAAGAACCAGAGGAAGGGGAATGCCTCTTCACTCACATATGTGGGTAAAGGGGGGTTCGATTCATTTCATTTTCGATAGCGGTAGTCAGAAGAACATGATCTCAGCAGAGGTCGTCAAGTGGTTGGACCTACCGACGAAACCACACCCGCAACCCTACACCATCTGTTGGCTTCGCCAAGGAAGAGATGTTTATGTCATCCAATAGTGTCATATTCCCTACGGCATCAAGCCTTTCAAAGATGAGGTATTGTATGATATTTCTCCCCTTAAAGTTTGTGATGTTCTTTTAGGACAACCATATTTTTGGAAGCGTCATGTTGTGTATGAGTCTATACCCTGCATTTTTATTATTACTTTGGGTAGACAATTGTACAGGATACCATAGGTAGCATCACCTACCACTATTTCTTTAATCTCTGCTAAGAAAAGCAGTAAGGTCATTTCATGGACCGAGAAGTTTGTCTTCTTTGTGATTCATGCTCACAGTAATAAGAAGGTCGCTGCCACATCCGTGGCCTCTACACAGAGCCTCTCTTTGCATCCAAAGAATGTGGACGGGATCGTAGAAGAGTACAAAGACATCTTCTCCTCACCCAGAGGGGTACCGACTCACTGCCAAGTCAAACATCCAATTGATCTAACCCTCGGTGAACCTCTACTTAATGGACCAGTCTATCATCGTTCATTGATGGAAAATGACGAAATAAAGCATCATATCCAAGAGCTTCTTCAAAAGGGTCACATCAGACCCAACTACTCCCCTTGTGGAATCCCAATTGTACTGGTGCAGAAGAAGGACGGGACCTGGCGACTCTACATTGATTACAGAGCATTAAACAAAATCACAGTCAGGAACCGGTACCCAATTCCCAGGATTGATGACCTTATTTACCAACTCAAGGGGGAAACGTTCTTTAGCAAGATTGACCTAAAGTCTATCTACCACCAGGTTCCCATCGAACCAACTAATGTATGGAAGACAACTTTCAAATCTAAAGAAGGTCTCTTCGAATGGTTGGTCATGCCCTTTGGCTTAACAAATGCACCAACCACTTTCATGAGGTTGATGGATGATATATTGAGACCGTTCACCAACTCGTTTGTGGTGGTATATTTGGATGACATCCTCATCTTCAATGGAACTTGGGAGGAGCACATGCGACATATTCAATGGGTTTTGAGCACTCTGCGACAACAAAAGCTATATGCCAACTTGGAAAAATGCTCCTTTGGCATGAACAAGGTCCAATACTTGGGCTACATTGTTTATGAGCATGGGGTACATGTTGATCCATCTAAGATCCAAATCATACGTGACTGGCCAGCCCCGACCACACTAACCGATCTTCGAAGTTTCTTGGGACTGACCAACTTCTACCGATGGTTCGTGTTGGGATTCTCCCATATTACATGGGCCCTCAGCCAAGTGACTAAGGGTGGTGGTAGGGAAAAGTTCATGTGAGGGAAGGAACAACAAAGAGCATTTGATGATCTGAAGCATCGCTTGTGCTCATCTCCCTTACTCTCTTTCCCTGATCTGCAACAATCGTTTGAGATTGAGAGCGATGCATCTGAACATGTTGTAGGCACAATTGTCACTCAACACGATCATCTGGTGGCATACCATAGTGATACACTCTCAGATACTGTCCAAAAATACCCCACCTATCACAAGGAAATGTATTCCATTGTACAATTCTGTCGTCAATGGAAACATTACATTATAGGAAAGGAGAGGATCATCCACACTGATCACCAGCCTCTACAGTTCATACAGACATAGGGGAGGTTGCAGAATGACCGCCATCAGAAGTGGTCCACCTACATGTAGCAGTTCCATCTCAACATCAAGTATAAGACAAAAAACAAAAATCATGTCATTGACTGCCTCAATCGACCTCCCATGGTTGCACTCACCGTTGTGCTCCATTCCTGTGGACATGAGGCATATGAGTGGCCCCAACTTTATCAACTAGATCTGGACTTTTCCACCACCTATCAACTCTTGGGTACATGCACGAATGTCACCGATTTTCACATTCAGGATGGACTATTATGCCATCTGGGAAATCTTTGTGTTCCTGCAAGCAAGCGTGCAAAGCTGATTTGGGAAGCCCACTACAGTCGGATGACAGGACATTTTGCATGGAGAAAACTGTGGCCTTTCTACAGAAACATTTTTATTGGCCAAAACTTCAATAGGACGTCAACAAGTATATCAGATCTTGCACTGCATGTGCCATTTCCAATCCATCCATCAAGAAGCAAGGCTTATACACCCCTCTTCCTACCCCCAAGAAGCCTTGGGAATCCACCTCAATGGATTACATGTCTGACCTTCCATCCACCAAGCAAGGAAATGATTGTGTATTTGTGGTCATTGATCGGTTTTCGAATATGGCCATCCTCATAGCCTACAAGAAGAAAATAACAGTGGTAGATACTGCCAAGCTCTTCTTCGAACGAGTGTGGGTCCATTTTGGGATACCACAAAACATCATATCTGACTAGTACAACAGGTTCCTCAGCACATTTTGGTCAAGTCTTTGGTCACTGTTGGACACCAAGCTCACAGACGTCCAAACAGAGGTCGTCAATTAGATGATTGTGCACATTTTGTGCATGTACATCTCTAAGCATCCACGTACATGGGATGGGAGTCTCCCCTATGTTCAACATGGTTACAACATGGTTCTCCATAGCTCCACCAAACATAGCCCATTTCAGGTGGGGATGGGATTCCAAACCTTGTGTCCCATTAATGTTGCACTACCTCTTGCAACCACATAGACAAAATCTTCCCACGTTCAGTCTGACACTGATAAAGCCACCAGATTCTTTGAGTGGATTGAACACATCTGCCAACAAGTCCATGATATTTCGCAGAAATCCAATGCTAAGTACAAGCAATCGCATGATCAACATAGGGTACCGCACTAGTTTTAGGTTGGAGACAAGGCCTGGTTACATTTTCAGAAAGAGAATCTTACAGGGCCCCATCGGAAGCTCCACCCACTTTGCTATGGGCCTTACACTATCACCAAGGCTTTGGGTAGCAATTCTTTTGAGCTCAACACTCCACCCTTCCTTGTCTTGCACCCAGTGTTAAATGTGGACCTCCTTCGCCCATATTTTCTGCCATATTGGACACCTTAGAGATCACAGAACAACTAACACCAACAGAGCTCAACCCTAACTGCATGGAACATGCATCCACTAATCAGATAGTGGACACACAGGTCAAGGTCACTTGCTAGTAAAGGATCCAGCTTTATCGGGTTCTCAAAGCAGGGCAACTCCTCCACCAAGGAAAGTGGCTCACCCGGAGCCAAATTCAACAGAATTTTCCTCACCTGATGGGGAAACTCAATGTAATGGAGACCATTGCTTCCTAAGGGGGGAGGACTGATCCACGTGGATATTGTTGGCCACCCACCAAATCCAACTAGCTCCTCTTGATAGTTTTTAGTTCAACACGTTCTTTTCTACTTCTTTGCAATTGTGGGTTCTACACTTCTAAGAATGTATGAAGCCCTACATATATTCTAGGTGGATACTGGTGGCCTCCCACCTAATCCAACTAGCTTATTTTGTATGTTTTCATGTCAACACATCTTTCAGTACTCCTAGGGCCATTTTGGGGCCCTAAACAGTTTTTTTTGGCTTGCCACAGTCAAACTGTAGTCAGAGGTAGAATTTGACAGTGTAATGTGTAGTTCTCGAAAAGACATTTCCAATGGGATATCAAGCACTTAAAATGGAGGTCGTATGAAAACGTTACGACCCTGGGAAGTTGAGGTACCAACTTAGCCATAGAGGCCCACATAACTTTTGGCATTTCATCTCCTAGGGTTAGGTTTTTGGATGTCTAGAGTTTTGGCATTCATGAGTAATGTTAAAAAGGCCTCTGGAGCCTCATTGTAATCATTATGCTCAGACAGATGCACGTAGCAGCCACATCTCTTCTCAGAGATAACTACCACCATTCGATCAAGTGTTTCAGTTTTGCAGTTTTACAGTTTCAACCTATTTCATTTATTCAATAGAAGATATTGTTCACTGGATATATGTGTTATTCTTCATATCTCTTTGTTTATTGTATTCAGTTTGTTAATCAGTTCATTCTATTCCTAAATTTGGATCAATCAATGATGAAATTCATTGTTCCATGAAATACTTGAGACTCTGATGATTAGTTTTTATTTGGAATCGTTGATCCAATAAATAAGGATGTCAGAGATCCACAACATTCATAATAGCTAACATTTCCTTTTCATAAGTGGATTGGCCCAAATGTTGCTTTGAAAGTTGTTTGCTAGTGAAGGCCAAAGGCTTTCCATCTTGCATGAGGATGGCTCCAATTCCTTTCCCGGAAGCATGACATTCCAATATGAATGTCTTTCTGAAGTCTGGGAGTGCTAGGAAAGGGGTCGAGAACATAACATTTTTCAAGGCTTGGAAGGCATGATTCGTAGCTGAAGTCCAAGTGAAAGCATTTTTTTTAAGGAGGGAAGTGAGAGGAGCTGCAATCTTTCCATAATTTCGAACAAACTTCCTATAATATCTCGTTAAACCCAGAAAATCACGCAATCTATTAAGAGTTTTAGGGTGAGGCCAATCTTGCATGTATTCAATTTTCTTAGGTTCCACTCAGACACCATCCTTGTCGACAATATGACCCAGGTATTCCACTTCTGAGGCACCAAAGGCACATTTAGATTGTTTGAGGAAAATTTGGTGCTTAGAGAGTAGATGGAGAACTTGATTCACATGGGAGAGATATGATGACCAATTTTTCCTATAGATGCGAATATTATCAAAGAAAACTAATACAAAATGACAGAGAAAAGGATGGAAGACATGATTCATAAGACTTTGGAAAGTGGAAGGAGCATTACACAATCCAAAGGGCATTACCAACAATTCATAATGACCCTCATGAGTGTGAAATACAGTCTTGACAATGCCTTCTTCTTTCATACCGATATGGTGGTAGCCAGAACGTAGATCCAATTTGGTGAAGTAATTAGCACCACTCAATTCATCCAAGAGGTCATCAATGACAGGAATGGAGAATTTTTATTTGATTGTGAGTGTGTTGAGGGCGTGGAAATCAGAACACATGTGCCAAGTACCTTCTTTCTTGAGTACCATGACAATAGGGGAAGAATAGGGGCTAGTACTAAGATGGATAACACCGGCTTCAAGTAATTCATGAACAATTTTCTCAATTTCATTCTTCTAGGAAAAGGGATGACGATAAGTTCAAACATTCAGAGGAATATTGCTCAGGATGAGAGGGATGGAATGATCATGGAATCCACAGGAAGGGGGAAGTTCTTTGGGGTGGTAAAAACAACTTGGTGGCGAGAGAAGATAGATTGGAGGTTGGGATGCATAGAAGGTGTCTCAACAACATGAATGGAGTGGAGTTGGAATATAATTCTCAAATGACCTTTTTTTAGGAGCTTTTCCATGCGATGGGAATTGATGATCTCGGGGAAGCCTGCTGTGATGCCTTGAAACTTATATTGTTGTCCCTCCTGTTGGAATTGCATGGTTAAGTCCTTAAAATCCATGACAATGGGGCCTATAGTGCGTAACCATTCGGGACCAAGAACAATGTCACAACCACCCATGTCTATAGCAAACATATAGGATTTCAGGTGATACTGACCAATTTGGAGTCGCACATTTTCACATCGTCTCCCACATTTCATTTAACCACCATTGGCAATCATGATTTGAAAATTATTGACGACACATATGTAACAATTGACTTCTTGGGAAATGCGGCGATGAATAAATGTATGGGTGCTACCACTATCCACAAGGATGATGACTTTCCTATTTATGATGTGACTAATTAATTTGAGAGTCTCGGGAGCAAAGAAGCAAGTGGGGGCATTAAGTGAAATCGTTGGGTCAACGTCTGGTGGGTTAGAGGGTGGGGTGAGGTCATATAGTGATGGTAGTTCCTCCACAGGCGGAAAAACAACATCTTCTTTAGAAAGATCCTTAGTCACAACCATAAAAATATTTTGTTCCTTACACTTGTCCCGAGAAAATATTTGTCATCACAATTATAAAAAATACCCTTGAGTTGACGTTCAACCATTTCAGCCCTGGTTAATTTATGTATCTTGAGGAGAGTTTCAAGAGGATCAAAACTGGTGGGTTTAGGGCGAGGAGGAAAGGAGGGTTTGCGGGTTTGGGAGGAGACAATTTGTTCATCTTCCTTGGTTCATTGAGTAGATTCCAACAGGGTCTGGGGATGTGCCATGAGAACAAGGGCACGTATTTCAACTTTGAGTCCACTGATAAAGAATTCCCTAAATAAAGCATCTAACATGCCCTTCATTCTGAAATACAAGTGCTCAAATGCGACAATAAAGTCTTCCATTGTCCCAAACTGCTTTAACTTGGTCAAACGACCTAAATGCTGGGTGTCAGAGTCAAAGCAGTCATAAATTTCGGCCATAATTTGTGTCCAAGCAAGATACCTTTGGCATGCCTTTTTTCGCCATTGCCACCATTGCCATCATTCCAGATTCAGATGTAGGACACCATAATGAAGCTTGGCTAAATCATCAGTAATTCCATACAAAGAGAAATAATGTTCCATTTGTGTGACCCAACTTGTGGGATCCAATCCATCAAATTTGTTCACCTCAATCGTGGGAGGGTGGAGGTCTCGAGAAAAGTGATTATTATGAGGACCTTGGTAATGGGAAGAGTCATGGTCATCTTGATAAGATGGTTTTTCAGAAGAGGAAGGGTTTGAGGAACGACCCATGAAGTGTTCTTTGAGGTCTTTGATGTATGAACATTGTTCCTTGAGGATTGCAATATCTGAATTGATTGAGCTAATGTTGGCATTGATATTCTTGATGTATTCCTAGTTCTGGTGGTTGTCATCAATCAAGGTATTGAGTTCTTGGGCTTTGGTGGTAGACATTTGGAAAAATGGGCAAGAAAATGGTATAGGGGAAAAAAAAGGAATCTGGAGGGGTGGGTGGGACCACTATGAAGAAGAGTGTCAAATGATAGGTACCATTTCGATTAGGGTGAAAAGGGGGATCCAATGGGATAGGAGCCAAATAAGGGTGTTAGGGAAGGGTCAGTCCCACAAAACAATGTGTGTTAAAAATGATAGGTATCACTGGAATCGGGGCCAAGAGAGGAACCCAGTGGGGTAGGTCCCAAATAAGTGTGTCGGTTGGACCACTATACGTTTTTTTCACTCTTGCAGAGTTATACTCTGACCTGAATAATACTGCAGTGATGAAATGCCCAAATGCTTAACAGGAAGAAATGTGTAGTAATTTCGCAACCAAAAAGCATAAGGCGTAGTTGTGCGACAATATATCTTGTTTGTTATGTTTTTGTTTCCATCTCGAGGGGTAGGATATTCAGGATTTCTACAAACAAGTGTTTTCCTTGTGCTATAGCTCTATGATATACCTGCAGGGCCCAACAGTAGTACTCAAACCAATATCTCAGAGCACCAACTAAGGAGGCTAGACTGTGCCCTTAGTCGTACTACTCGACTACCCAGGTACTAGAGAGTATATTCCCAAGTGTCATTCTTGGTGGCACTATACAAGTGTTGTCTGATGCGCTACCACTCAAAGGGGTACCAACATGGGTTACAAGGGTGGCCAATAGATGTGTGCTTAAGTACCTCTTGTATTTCCTGCATGTATGACTCCCTGACCACGGGTTTATGCATGTAACGACATATCTTTGTAGATTTAAGACGTCGAAATACGTCTCTACCTTGAAAAAATTTAACTCACAATTTTTTGCCAAGGAAGGTGCTTTGATACTACTTGTAGTATTCTAGATATAAAATAATATGCAGAACATAAATATTTTAGCTAGTAATGGCAGAGAAACAATTATATAACCAGAACAATACTAGAATAATACCAGAATAACACCAGAAAGAGCACTTTGATTATTGATAGCAATGTTCACTTGCCTCTTCGAGGGGGAAACCTCCAGCAAAGCAGAGCTCTATTACAATAATATCCAAGACAATATTTCTCATACCCTCTACTTCTATTTATACTAAATCTATTTATCCAAAAGAACAATCTAGAGGAAGATCCTTCTAGAAGTGGAAGCTTCTATTAGGTCTTCTTACATTTGAATTAGTCTTCCTTATTGCTAAGCCTTATTAATATTGTCCTTTATTACATGGAATTATATTATTCTACCTACGTGAGGGGTTTGGGAGGTTAGGTCCCTAACAGATGGTTGGATATGAAAGTTCTAGTTAAAGACTATCTTTTGGAATTTTTATGTGTCGATTTTCATGGTTAAAAATTTTTGTTGTTATGATTTATCATTACTAGTTTGTACCCTAGTTTACTACATATTTTATAACAACATGCTTTTCTTACTTTTCAAGTAGTGGTTTGGGGTGTTAAAAGTGAAGTTAGGACCTAGAAATCTTCATATTATCATCAATTTGTCTAACATTGTTCTTGTTACCCCCTCAAACTAGGGGTAACTGAGGAGATCATGTATTGAGGCCCATAGGTACAAGACATGGAGCGTCGATATCCAGGTTGACTAGCATAGCCTTGCAGGGCCCCTCCTATTCATTGATGCATCACCATACATCACCAACGACAGAGAAACATCCATCACACTAGCCTGGCCCCACAAGAAAGAAGGTATTGCTTCATGAGGTAATAAGTTTGGTTTCATGGTAAGTGTCACTTTAATAATTGAAGCATTTGAATATGTTGTGAAGAATCCTTTCTTGATTTCAGAACGTTTGTTTGGAAATTATGTCTTTTGTCTTATTTAACCTTGGTGGGTGTCCTTATGTCCTAGTAAGTTGGTCACCCTTGGGAATCGAATGCTACTAGGGTGTTCTTTAAAGAGTTTCCATACCATTCCCGATCATACTTATCACTTTCCATACTTCTTCCATTTTGTCTCCTCATCTTTTGGGTTTTGGGGTGCACTTACACAAGAAAGGATTGTACCTCATTTCATGGGAAGAAGGGGTTGAAGGACCAAAGGGGAATGTAGCTGGAAAAAGATAAAATCCAATCATAAACCTTCCAGATGCTCACCCAAAAGGTCTTGAGAACAATGAAGAATCTCCCCCTAAAAGAATTGAAAGACCTGCAAAAGCAAACTCACATTATATAGATGTCCCATTTGTCGAGGAGATGCATTCATGTGATGTATTTTTCTTTCCATGCATATCAAACTAATGTACCGAAGCTTCAAGCGACGGTGTGGTTCTCTTTTCTTTTCATGTCTTATAGTACCCAATTGTTTTGGATTGTAATAAATTAATGGAAAAAAATGGCTTCGAAAAATGTTGCATCGCGGACGAAGGCTAGCACACCCTCTACAAAGGCACCTATAAATGAGACAATATGAACCCTTGTATGTCATGAACCCCATTCCTATAAGCCTTACCCCACTCCACCACATACTCACACATGGCTTAGATATGTTTCCCTTGGGAAACACCTTTGGCTTTAGAATTGACTAACCCAATAGGATTCCTTAACACCCCTCCCATACCTAAATTTGACAAATTGTATAAGGTCTTTGAGAATTTGTTTAGTTTGGAAAGGGGGGTTTGATGCACATGTTTGGGTGGTTCCATTATTAGATGTGGCTTACTTGGCATGCTTCTTGTGACTTATGGACCCTTGGAGGGAGCATTTGATTGTCTTTACAAGTCCTTTCCTGGTGGACAGGTATTCATGAAGAGATGACTCTGTTCGAACCTTCATGGGGGCTTTAGAGCCTAAGGATGGATGCAAAAACCCCACGTCTAGGGCAGGCTTGTGATGACCATTTTCACATTGAAGAAGGAGGGAATTTCCTTTGGATGCACTATGGCATGGCTAGGATATGAGCTCCCACCTCCTACCACTTGCATGCTAGCCTTTGGATGATTGGATGTCACCTTACTATCCCATGACATCATTAGGGCTTGGTGGAGGTGATTTTTCGATGGAGGATTTGGACACTTGGCATGCGTGGACATGAAGTATGGCCTTTGGAGGCCTTACGTTGCACTTTTTCCAACCTATTATCTTACTTAGGGGATCAACGTCACCCTAGAATGTAATGACATCACCCTTTAGGGTTTTATTCTTGTCAAAAATGATTTTTGTTTAATTTGAATGGGAAAATTAAGAAGTAGGCTCAATTATTGAAAAGACATGACTTTTGGGTGGCTAGGATTTCCCATATAAATATGGCTAGCCACCATTAATTTTTCATGATAACTCTTCCCCACACAAGAGGATCAAGTCTAAAATTTTCCCCCTCTTTGGCATATTTGGACTATCTTACTCATGCACTATATCTTAGAGAGTTATTTTTGGATGTCTCTTGGCTTGTTCTTGATGGAAAAATCTGCAACTAGGGTTTGTGCTTGATTATTCTTTGTGAATTAAGTAAAATCTACAATTTTCATTTCATGTTTTAAATGTTTATGGTAAATAATACTTGTTCATGTTGAATATTATGAAATTTCTTGCTTAAAACTCTAGGAGAGGAACATAAGGTGTTTCTTCCTATCTCAGGATATTTTCACTTGTTAAATTGTCAAGAGAAACTTGTCTAGGGTAGGCTTCTAAATCCTTAAAGTGCTATCACTTTAGAAGTGTTGTTCTAGAAACTTGTTGCTATATATTTCAAGAGTCTAAGGAAGAAGAAGAATTTGCGAGAGCCCAAAAGAGCTTGCTCTCTAGCAAATTCATCTTTTGAGACTAGAAGTTTGAGGCCCTAAAGTGTTGGCTCCTCAACTTCATCTCATCATCCTTAGAACATTGCTATCATCATTTATTTCTCCAAGTTATATTGATGTTGTAATTGACTCCATAAGCCCAAAAGGCACTAGTTTCATTGTTTTCTTGTGAAGGAATTGATCAAACAACTCTCATGCTCTATTCTCTAAGAATTTTACTAACTTTTGCTAACCCTAGTTTAGCCTAATTCACTAACTAACTTCTTGTTGTTGCAAATCTTTTCTACAACCATGTTAATTGTTGCAATTTTATGCACAATCCACTCTAACGCATAAGCTAACATAGTAAAAAATTGCTTGGAATAAGTGCTAATTGATCTATTGGATAAATGTTGATTTTTCACTGTCTTTTCATGCAATTTTGATCTTTATTTCTTGTGGTTGTTACAAAATACTGATTGTTGTTATAAACCATCATCTAGCTGCAATTTTACTTCATCCATCATATATTTTCATTGTCTGTTGTTAGTTGAGGTACATTATCATATTGGTACTTCGAAAGTGTTAATGTGTGTGTGTGTGTTGTATTGTTCTTGTTCCGAGAAAGTACCCAAAACACCTCTCTTTGCCTTAATTTTATGGACACAAACATTTGACTTAGGTAACCAGTGAAAGGGTCCTTCGAATTTGCCTATATCCTTGCTATCCTATCCCTTGAGGTTACCGGGGATGTCTCCCCTGGGATGGACCTCATCCATCCCTAAAAAGTGGGGATTTCCTACTAAGGTCATAGTGGTGGGTTATCCTGTAGTTATGATAATTTGATTTACTTGTCTTGGGCTTGGACAAGTACAAATTGTGCGATAACAGTTCTGTAGGTGTTTT
>ML838798.1:0-24131 GCA_009831015.1 Picea engelmannii
TGTTCAAGCACCCACTTGAACCTCTGAGGACAACAATCCTCCCTAGCACCTCCCAACCTCCCTGAAATATAAATCTTTGCTACTGAAATTTATTACAGTGATATGATGTTCAACAATGGCTTACCAGACTCATCACTGTTCTGTTGCATTTTGTTGCTCTATCTGCCTCATTGCCTTTCTGCACACATGACTTGCGCTATCTGTTCTTCTACTTTTTATGCTCTGTGCGCCATGCCCATTCACTGCACAGTTCCTCTTCTATGCAATTCAGCTGCTGCACTCTCCTCCTTCTTCACACATAAATCACCTTCAACAACAACAACCACAGCAAAATCCAACAGCAACAACACCATCTCTTCTCTGTACCATGTACTTATAGCTTCTGTGCACCTTGTGCATGCAATGTGCGCAATACCTCTGCATACTCACACCGCGTCGATATCCTCCACCTCTCGAGTGATCTGCCTGATCATCATGGTAACTCTTCAGCTTCTCTGGCCGTTTTCCCAGGCGTTTAGCATCACTGAATGTTATGTTGAGATTCCTCAGCCTCTCTGGCAGTTGAGACTCTTCGTCTTCTCTGTGACAGTCGAGCTCGCCTTCTTTGTTTCAATTACAGGCTTCCATGCTCATCCATCTGTCAATCCCTTCTAAGAATAGTCTTCCTTCACTTGGACGAAGCTTGGAGACTCTTCATCTCCTCTGGCGATCACACATGGGTCTCTTCGAATTCTTTGGAAGACGCCATCAATGGTTTTTGGCAGTTTCACTGTGTCGTGCATCAGTAGCCCTCCGATCTCCTTCAGTTTCATTCATATCCATAATAGCCAACCACACACAGTCTGTCTTATTTTCTTTTATACACACCTCCACGGCGATTCCACTTCGCATTTCCTTAGGCAAAAGAAAGACAATTGTCCCAGCAACTGAAACACCAACTGATTTGCAATCATGAATCTGTTTCACTAACAGATTCGTAACTGAGAGGTTAACTGTGAGAAAGAACAGTAACCTTCCGATCATATTCCAATTTATCTGCGTCGTTGGATGAACTTTATTGACATCGGGTTTCGGCATTTCGGCAATCCTGTGTTGAGTGTCTCCACAATTCATTTCGCGATCTCCGATGTTCCGATACAGAACTTTTCTGCACTAGCTCCTTCCCCAATATGACCATGGCCAAGACCAAGCGCTTATGCTTGAAGTGATTTTCATGAATTCGCGTTTCGTGAATCTGGAGATGAGGCATCTCGACTTTCCAAGTTGCGATCTCCGAAACCCCAAAATGGAGCTTATCTAGACTGACTCCTTCCCTTCTCGTGACCAAGGGCTGTGACCACAACCTTATGCATAAGGCGCTTTCGCAATTTCGCATTTCGTGAGTCTGGAGATGAGACATCTCGACTCTCCAAGTCGCGATCCCCGATACCCCGAAATGTCGTGGGATCAACGATCATGATCAGAGCTTTATTCAACGGCTGCGATTGAATCGCAATTTCATATATCACGAAATCATCATTCTTGTTGCATTGTTTACTTGCTACTCCATGTTGCGATCCCCGAAACTCTGACACAGACTGGAATCAACGGTCGATATCAAAGCTTGATCTGACGGCTCAGATTACATCGCAATTTCGCATATCGCGAAATCAAGATTCCTGTGGTGAATGTTCTTTGACAACTTCAACACTCGATCCTCGAAACTCCGACATGGACTCGAATCAACGGTCCAGATCAAAGCTTGATCTGACGGCTCAGATTACATCACAATTTCGCATATCGCGAAATCGGGATTCCTGTGGTGAATGTTCTTTGACAACTTCAACACTCGATCCTCGAAACTCCGACATGGACTCGAATCAACGGTCCAGATTTGATCTTGATTCAACGGCTGCGATTTAAGTCGCGATTTTGCATATCGCGAAATCGAGATTCCTGTTGCATTGTTTCTTTGACATCTCCAACACGCGATCCTCAAAACTCCGACATGGTGTAAGTCTGCTGATGTCACATGTGTTAAATAACTGCCACGTGTCACCCTGATTCGTGACTTACATGTGCTTGGCATGTTGAATAGGTCTAACACATGTCATTACCTGGTTGTGCCACGTGTTCCTAGCTGACGTGGTCTGTTGATGTGAGTCGGATCGACGATCCAGATCTTATCTTGATCAAACGGCTGCAATTAAATCACAATATCGCATATCGTGATTTCGGGATTCCTGTGGTTTTTATTCTTTGTCATCTCCAACTCTCGATCCCCGAAACTCCGACAGAGAGTCAGATCAATGGTCCACATAACCCCCTGAGATGGACGGTCCTCCTGCTTTCGAGATTTTGTGAGCCCTCTACTCCTTGCACTTTTAAAGATCGTGCAGGTTTTCCTCGATCCAACGGAGGTCGGACCCTGCGCTCAGATCTAACGCCTAAGATCTATCCTCCAGATCTGCATGCTCCTTTGTCTTCATTCAGATCTGACGGCCATCGAGAATTCAGGATGAGATCCAACAATCACCGGCGCTTCTCCTCCGGAGCGTACTTTGTCCTTGTTTTTCCTTCGCTGCATACTCTGATCTTGCCATCAATGACAAGCTTACTTTGCCTGATAACCTGCCAACAATCCTCTGCACTATCTCTTCTGAACTTATCGGGCTTGCTCTGTAGCGTCTTCCTAAAATACTTCTGGTGCCCGTCTATTACATTCTTCCTGTACTCATGCCATCTTCATTGTTGTACTTGCCATCAATGACAAGCATATGCTACATGTTAAACATTTCCAACAGATTGTTACGATGTTGCTCACTCCTTGACCCTGTAGCATGCAAGCTATGTTACTACTGTTGAATGTTTATTGAGAAAAGGATTATGAAATGATTATTGTGCAATGCAAATTCTAGATGTAAATGAACAACCTGGAAGTGAAATATCAGTTCTGGAATTTTGGAAACATGGTGTTGAATTTCAATTTTGAGACAATGAAGAAGTTTAAATTTTGATGTTGGAATTGGCATTGATTGATATACTAATAGAACATTATTCATGGGAGTCCTTCCCATTATACTATTTTATGCAAAATACACTCTCCTCATTATCCCAATTGCATTTTTCACTCCTTGTTCTATTGTTACTCATTTTTAAATAAAATTCTGTGTGAAAAAAAAAAAGATGATGTGTAAGTTAAGTGATGATTGGTATTTTGGGAACTGGTTGTATACACAGTTTGATTTTTTTATTGATTTCTTGAACAATATTCATGAATCTTTCCCCCTCCATGATATCACTTTGTGCCAAATACGAGCCCTCTATACTCTCAATGACCCTATCAATTCCCTGTTCATGTGGCAATTAATAAATGGCATTTTTTTTTTATGGATGGATTGCATGCGTCATGTAGTAAATAATAGAGCCAACTCTTGATTTATTTAAGTAGAGTTTCTTGTATGTATTATTAATAATTTTTCATGACTGGTTAAATATTGCTACATGATGATTTTTTTCAGYAGGGGGCAGTAATGGYCGAAATAATAGAGGCAAAGGTAAYTGGTAGCAAGGCCATAGAAGGMCTTGGTTTTCTATTCACTTCAATGTTGATCCAAAAGAGTTAAACCAGTTATTTCAAGMTGGATTTTTCAATTGGGTTGGCCATGGTATATTCTATCCCYGAYCTGAMAGACCCCCATTTCAACCTCAAAATTTTCCCAGGATTCTTGTTCCTCCACATGTGTCAATGCAGCCCGAAGTCCCCGCTAATGACGGTTGGCAAGAAATTTTCCACCAGCATGTCTCCCACCACCGTGGTTGGCCCACTATGTCCTTACCTTTACCACCACCAATTAATCCCAATGTTCAAATTGCTCCTGTTGTTTCGCCAACACAATCCTCGCATGCCAGCGAAACATTAAAAATTGATATCCCATAACCTGTGCAAGACAAAGGAAAAACATGGGCCTCCCCTTTTAGTCCATCCACAAAATATTCTAAATCGATGTCTTCGCGTCTCCACCTAAAAGATGATTGCTCACATGTGATCAGTGAAATACAGCCCCAAGGGTCTAACCAACCAAGGGTTACTGTTGGTCTTCTTTGCGTCCTCCGCCTGCGCAATGACCTCTATTGCCCGCTCCTTGAGTGTTTCCATTTGAGCTTGACGCTCCTTTTTCTGTGTATGCGCGGCTATGAGTTATGCCTGTAGTTTCTTCATATCCTGTGCTCCTTTGACGCGCTCTGTGATCAACATTGTCTTCTTCCTCTACTTGAGGTCCTGGATAGCCGTGCTTATCCTTTCTTCTTCCTGGTCCCATTGTTGAACCTGTTGATCCTTTTCCAACTTTGTCAAAAGTTGTGATGCCTTCTCGAACAAGTCGGCCACTGTGTGGACTTGTCACTCTATCTCCTTTATCTGCGTTGTTTCCTCCTGCTTCCTTTGCTCCTTCACCTCTGGTGGAGTGGTAGGTACAAGATTCTCCTGGAGGTGCTCGATCTCCTGTCTGTATTGATCGATTGTTTGCACAATCTGATCAATCTTCTATGTTACCATGAGTTATGTCGTCTGTGCGCTCTTTAGGATTTTCTCATAGGCTACGGCCAATTCCTGCTCCAACCTATCCACGCAGTATTTTTAATCTTTGGTCTCGAGCTTAGCATGCTCGAGTATCAATTCCACCTCATCCTGATTGTCCCTTGTCTACTGCAATTCTGCTACATCTGTGCGTGCGCATGAATGTACCTCGTATGCGATGCTTACTTGTAGTTTATACAAGGCCTTGTTGGTATCTGCATCAATACCAACTATATTTGGGCCAAGTCCTTTAGGGGTGTCTGCCCCACGATTTCATCCATGTGAAATATGTTGGGTGTGACATAAAATGTCAAGCTCGACTGTGTTGTCATCTGGATCATGTCCTACTCGCTTGATCCAACCTTGCCTCCTATCTGTGATTTTGATGGGATTGTTCCTACACTGATGTCAGTCGCATGTGCTTCTCTGAGATGTTGGAGTTGTTGCATGTATGTCAGCGCCTCCTCAATCATGTCCCTTTGGCGTTGAGCATTGTCAAAATCCTCGACTATGCGATCTTGGACCATTTGGGCCACCATGTTCGCATTGTCCTCAATGATCATGTATTCTGGGGGTGTTTAGTGCACCTTCGCTTTCTTGTGTACACCCCCCGTTTGGATGACTGGCCTAGGTTTGGCCTTGCTCCTGCTAAGTAGTACTTGATGTGGTTCCCTATGTTGTCTTAGTCTATTTCTCCTGTACCTGTGGCGCCTATGTGTTGTTCTTTTTCCCCGCCTGGGTGCCTTTCCTTGATGCCCCCCCCTTTTTTTTTTGTGCCTTGTTATGAATTGTCCTTGGCTTCTTGGGAACTGTTATCTCTTCAGCAGGTGTATGTCCCTGTCCTACCTCCTCCTCCATTTCTGCAGGCATTTCTCGATTAAGGACTGGAATCCTCCAGTCATCATCCCAATCTTTAAAGGCCATATCTATGTCCACCTCCTTGATGCAGTAGCGCGGTTGTAGCCATTAATTGTCGAGATCTTTCTGTGCCTGGATCCACATTGCATGTCTAGTTGATTTGAAGTTGGCTATGCCCTGATATTGTGCGACCACTTTCGGCGTCACTCTCCAAGTGTTGGCGATGCTCTCCTATAGATCATTGTGATATCCTTCAAATATGGTTGCATTCTCCTTTCTATTCTTGGGGACTGAAGCGGACCTCAACGATAGGTATCACGTTGCGTGGCAAGGATTGGGTCTAGTGGGAAAGAATGAATACCTCGGCTCCTTCCATCTGAGCAAGGCTATCATGATGAGTAGCCATGAATAATGAAATTTCATTCTCAGATCATGTGCGTCCTTGCAGTCGTCCAGGAATAGATTCAACAAATACGGGGTCCAGCTGAGTGTGGTGCCCTTCGCCCACTGCGTTGCAGCTGCAACAACCTTGGACGAGACTTCCTCCTTACGACATTTCCTAATTAATTTGCATGCCATAATTTTTGTGGCCATTCTTGTCGTTGCATCACTAATACGCTTGATTATGATTTCGCGTAACCCCCTTTCGGTACCATATGTCTTCTTCATTTCTTCGGCTAGTGCCTTCTCCTTTGTCTTTTCCTCAAGGAACTGCGTGGGGTCCTCCCCTCGTGATGAAAACCCTATGATGTATGTAATAAGCTCAACGTCTATTGAGACAAGTTGTTTCAGCCACGTGCATCCTCGATGAGTGACTATCATCAGCTGCTTGACGCAGTTGTTTGTGTATTGGCACCTCCCAAAGTGTGGGATGTCCAACAGGCCTAGAATCCCATTTTTGGCCATTCCGACTATCCACTGGACTAGTTGATTAACTGGTTCTCCAAAGGGTCCCATACCCACAGTCTGTAGGTAAACTTTCTTAGCGTACACTCGGAACTTGTCTGTGTCCGTCACGTCATGGTTTGAGTACCTCAATTTCTCCACGTGGACTAACATATTTCCTTCTATACGTACCCCTTCCAGAATGCGCAGCAAGACAATGGTTATGGTAGCCTGCCTGCGCGGTGACCTTGGTACGCTTGCTTGTCCTTTCGTTGTGGTATCTGACTCGAGGTTCCAACCTCCATTGTTCGCTCTTCTGCATACTCATCTAGTAAGTCGGTGACATCTTACACCCTGCCCTCCTGTGGTTGTTTCGACGTGGTTGTGTGTGATCCTTCTGGTGCAGTTGTTTCCTCCTGGTTCGAGACCATCCCATTAACTCTCGAGCCTTCTTCGGGGTTTCTGGAGTATGAATGATTTCCTGTGTCCTCAACCCGTTGTCCTTGTCCCCCTTCTGGTACATCCATGTCCATGCCCACTGGTGTTGTCCGTTGGGTTTCCTCCACAATAGGTGTGGGGCTTCCTGGTGTCATATCGGGCGACGGGATTTCATCCACATTGACGACTTCTGGAGGCTTAAGTGGTTGGTGTTTGCTTCCTTGTGCTTGCGGTGAGGATCTGGCATTGCTTCGGGGTCATCGACGAGTCTGGTTCAGCTCTCCCTATTTGGGTGGTGCCATGGTGTTAAGGTTGTTGTCCATCGAACGTAGTGACCTATGTAACCTCTGCAAACTTCGCTCTCAACTCTATATACTTTATTGCTCTCTGCTTTTCTTAACTCCTTAATAACCTCCCCAATCCCGCGTACTAGCTTATATAGGTATCGTGTGAAGCTTATCGGAGGTGTTACCCAATTTGCGTTTTAATTGAACTGACGCTTCCCATGTACTTGCTATTAAATTCCCTTGTCATCGTCAATTAGCGCAATTAATGCGGTGTCCCATCAGTCATTTTTGGTATTTAAGTTTGATAGTTGTCATACATTGGCGGTTATTTGTCGTCTCTGTCTTTCCCATTGATTTATATTTTCCTTTGTTTCCCGGTTTGTAGTGAACGTTGGCCTTTTCCTCCGTCGTGGTGGCATTTCTGAGTGTGTGCACTCATTCTCTTCTTGATGCCCTACGCCTTTGTTAAATGTTCGTCTTTTCGGCGCAATATCTCCTCTCTTTCTTTTTTTTTAAGTGCCAGGAGGTCGACTGTCCCTGTACAGCTTCAGTCAGCTCCCATTGATCATTCCTATGAGTTTTATTCCTCCTAAATCCTTCAATTATACAACTCCACCGTCTGTGGCAGTCTTTATTTCGTATGGTCCTAATCAATGCATTCTGAGTTTTTCTGGGTGCTGAAGGGATTTGTTGTCATACACCAAGACTAAGTCTCCTTCCTTAAAATTATTTTGCCTGATACGTTTGTCATGCCAAGTTTGTCCCTTGTTTTATGTACTTCTTTGTGGAACCCTACTAGAATCCTATCTTCCTCCATGATCATCAACTGATTTAGCCTTTCCTGTACTCCACCTCATTCTATCATGTTTGTAATTGCTACTACGCGTAGACTAGGTACCAAAAATTCTAGTGGCACCACAGCTTCTTGTCCATACACCAATCTGAATGGCGTTTGTCCTGTCAATTTCTTGCATGTGGTCCTGTATGCCCACAATACCGTTGGTATCTTCAAGTCCCAATCATCCATATTTACGTTACAAATCTTCGTTAGTGCATTTTTAAGGATTTTGTTAAAGGGTTCCACTGTTCCATTTGCTTGAGGATGATATGGTGTACTCTTTTGATGATTAACTTCAAATTCCTCAGTCATAGCCTTAATAGTACTATTAATGAAGTGAGTTCCTTGGTCACTCATCAAAATCCTCAGGCAACCAAATCTAGTGATCACTTTCTCAAACAGGAAGTGTGTTGATGTCTCAGCACTGCAATCTTTTACTGGTGCTACTTCCACCCATCTTGTCAGGTATTTTGTCGCAGTGATAATGTACCTCGCTCCTGACCTTTTTGTTGGTGGGTTAATTGGTCCCACAAAGTCTATTTCCCATTTGTCAAATACTTGCAAAGTTACGTGTGGTCGCAGGGGCATCTCGTCCCTTCTATTCAGTTTACCAAACCTTTGACATACATCACATTTATGGCAATAGTCCTTTGAGTCTCTGTGAATAGTTGGACACCATAATCCTGCGTGCAATACCTTTTTCACGGTAGTTTTGCCTGCATAATGTCCTCCTGTTATTCCCTCGTGGGCTTCTGCTAAGATCCTTGGTCTTTTTTGTTCTAGCACGCATCTTCTCAAGATGCTATCTGCACCCATTTTGTATAGGTGTCCTACAATAAGATGGTAATCTGAAGCCTTGACTACTAGATTTTTCTTCTACGCATTTTTGTATTCTTGTGGCGCAATCCATGTACTCAAGTACTAGATGATGTCTGTGAAGTATTCATCGGCTATCTTGACTTAAAATAACTGTGTGTCCGGAAAGTTGTTCTCTAGATTCATGGGTTCCTCTCCGTTAGTTATCCGCGATAGATGTTCAGGTCCTGCATTCAACTTGTATGGTTTGACTATCACTTCAAAGTCAAATTATTGAAACAATAATAACCATCTACAAATTCTCCCCCCCAACACTGGCTTGTTGACGAGGTATTTGAGCATTGAATGGTCTGTGAACATCTTGAAATGTTTCCCTAATAAATAATGCCTGGATTTTTGAAGCGCGTAGACCATAGCTAAGCCTTCCCTCTCTATAGTGTTGTAGTTCTGTTTCGATTCTGACAGTTTTCTGCTAGCAAATGTTATAGGATGGTCCAATTCTCATGCTCCTAGTTGCGCCAGAATAGCTCCAAGTGTTATGGTCAATGCATCTACATGTACGTCCAATGTCTTTTCCCAATCCGGGAATACTAATATTTGTGTGGTTACCATTTCTCTTTCAGGGTATCCAGACTGTGTTGACAGTCCACATTCCACTAGAACTTTGTGTCTTTCCTTAGCAATTTTTCCATTGGCGCAGTGATCTGCGCATACCCCTTTATAAATTTCTTGTAGTATCCTCTGTGTCCCAATGTCACTCTCACTTGATGGATTGTTTTTGGTAGTGGCAGGTTAACAATTACTGCAATCTTAGCAGGATCTACTAGCAAACCTTGTTTGCATACTATATGGCCCAATAGTATCCCAAAAGGTGTTTTGAAGATGCACTTTTTGATATTTAACGAAATCTAGCACTTCCTGCATCTTTCTAACATCAGTCGCAAGACCTCTACATGGTCTTTCAAAAGACTATAGACTGTCCAATCGTCCAGATATACCTTTAGAAATTGGTGGATAAATTCTTTAAATGCAGCTATGACTACTCTGAAAAATATTGTTGGTGCATTCTTCAATCCAAACGACATGAATGTATACTGGTAAGATTCTCATTCCATGGCAAAATTGGTCTTGTATCTATCTTCTGGTGCTATCTTGATCTAATGGTATCTTGAGAACCCGTCGGTGAATGAATAAGCTTCATGTTCTCCTACATTCTCCAGGACTTCATCTGTGAATGGGATAGGGAATGGGTCATGTAGGCACGCATCGTTCAACTTCCTCAAGTCGATGCATATTCTTATCCCCCTTTGTTTCTTCTCCTAAAATCATATCGGGCTTATTCATTTCAATTCTTCTACAGGTTCTATGATTCCAGCCTCCAACATCCTATCGATCTCAGCTTTGACTTTTTTCTTATATATCAGGTTTAGTCTATATGGTCGTTGTTTGATCGGTCTTGCCTCAGCTCTGAGCGGTATTTTCATTTCACCTAGCTCTCCCGCTATGCCTTTCATTTCTGCGAACGTTGTTGGGAACAGGTCGTTGTATTCGCGCAGTAACTCTGTTATACTTTCCATCGTTTGTTCATCCCAATAGTCTCCAATGTTGGCCATTTTGGGATTCTCAATTATCCCTATGTTAACTTTCTCTACCTTGATTGGCACAACAATCACTTCGGATTACAAAAGTGGACCTTCCACTTCTCTCTCACCTTCAACTTCCTCAATCTGAATATTGTGCAGGTCATCTTCGTCTAGTGCTTCTTCCTGTACATGGTATCATGACAGTAGTTCTTTCTCTGTCTGTCTGTTTTGTTGTTTTTTTTCTATTATGAGTTCAACTTCTGGTTCCTTGATGAATATCACCACTTGGATTTGCTTAAGTGTTGCGTCTATGTTGGGGTTCTCATGCTCAAATGAGAAAGTGACTGTAAAGTTTTGTTGTAATACTATCCAACTTGTAGTTCCTTTGCGCAGTTCTCGGTCTGTGTACCAGTTTGTTGGGATGCCTTCTAATGTCTGTACGAAATAGTGAGGCCATTCCTATGGTGGTGTCATTCACCACAACACTCTGCACTTCTCCAAGTGTTTTTTTGGTGCCCCTTGTCCATCATATTTTTGTCGCTGGTTGCTTCCTTGTTATGCACCAAACCTAATGCGCAGTAACCGCTTACATTGGTATCAGTCCTTGATTGTTTCTTTGTGTGCACCCCACCATCTCGCAGGTGTCTCCTTGAGTGCTATATCTAGGGCTAAGGGCCTATGATTTTCTAACACTTCATCTTTGTGTCGTGTTAATAATGTTTCTAAGTCGTTCACCCCATGGAAGTTGGGAGGTTCCCTTATCTCCGTACCTATCCATCTTATTGTGTGGTCTATTCTTGCGCATATCCTTGTGGAGACCTCGTGTAACCTCTTTTGCCAATTCTCTAAGCCTGTATATGAATCTAACGCACATGAGGTGATACTTCGCCAGTTGAGTACCCCATATGCAGTTGGGTTTATGTAATCCTCATCTCGCGAAGTTGTTCTGTATAACTGGTTAATTTCCTTCAGGTCCAAGCAACTAGGCTCTACAAACCTTTCCCCTTATGATGGATCCAATGGTGCAATGACTCTATATTCTCCTGCCTCGAAGGTCATCTTCCGCATCTTTAAGTTGATTATGGCCCGGTTATCAAACGCCTAGTCCAAGCCAAGCAATGCTAGATAAGGTGTTGTGTCGTCCACTATCTCAATTACTTCGAAATCGGCTTTAGTCCACACTCCATCTAGGTTTACTCTCACTCCTTTTAGTCTTCCAATTGGTACAACTCTATGTTGGTTTGCTAGTTTCAGCTGAACAGGTGAATATCCTAATGTGGGTTCTCCCATACATTGCCATGTTTTCTTCGGTAATACATTGACTTTGTATCCTAAATCCAGTATAATATCTCCCATGTTGAAATCTCCAATGTTGGCGTTCAACCTGAACTCCCTACTTGTTCTCCTCCTTGTATGTAGGTGATTGACTATTTTCTGCTCTAACTTTCCTTCTGCTTTTACGCTACATCTTTCTAGCATGTTTTGTAATACTTTAGCAGAGGATGGATCATTTATTAGTTTTAAAAGTGATCGCAAAAATCCTTTAATCGTACTTGCTTGTCCCATGGGTTGTGTTTCTTTAGTGTGATCCAACGATGAAAGCATCTCGTACTCAAGTACTTCCTTACTATGCTACGCAGTTGATGTCAATGCAATGTTTGGCTTCAGAAATTCTTGTCTGGCTTGCTTGAATATCTCCTTCTCCTTCTACGCCTCGAATTTCTTCCTTGGTTCAACATTCTTCTTAACCCATTGGTGTTCTGCTAGTTCTTGTCGTACAACGTCGTTTCCTGTTTTAGCTCCGCCTAGTGTAACTATGTTGATGTTTCTTCCTTCATCCCTCACTTCTGCTGAAATCCACTTAAAATTCTAATTGTTCTGATTTCTCCTTTCCTGCATCTTTCCTAATAGTGTCGGGCATTCTTTCGTGTCATGATCTGATGCGCGAAAATACATACAGGTCATTGGTGGAAGTGGAAATTCTCTTGCGTAGTGTCCTGGTTGTTGACAATTGTGACATGCCACTAGTCCTCTACCTCTTCCAAAGTCTCCTCTTGCTCTTCCTCCGCCTCTGTAGCCAGCTTGATCCCCTCGAGGCACGCTACTGTGTGGCTACGTGGTATTATACTACGACTACACAGTGTTGTACAGGGTTGGTACTTGATTAAACTGGGGTGCGGCTTACCCAGTCATCATTTATGTATGTACCCTATATGCATCTGATGTTCTTTCTCTCATCAACTCCATGGTTATGCAATCTTTGTCATCGTGACCTACTGACTTGCAAAAGTTGCAATAGGAGCTCTTCGACACTGTCTGGTACTTCTGCATCATTGGGCAGTGATATGGATCGTGACCTTATTTCTTACAGATCTCTCACCATAGTCCTCATGTTGGTAATGGATTTGGCATTTCTGCTTCCATGTATTGCGCGAATATTGGACATTCGTTTATATGGTGTCCTTCTGTCTTACATGTGGTACACCAAACGACTTCTCTTATGTCCTTGTTCTTGTTATGGTTTAGCTGGAATGTTAAGTTCTTCAAATCCTCCTTCAGATCCTCGATGGATGGATCTGTCTTCTGATATCGATTCTCTTCCAGTTGCAGGGCTGCCTGCAGAGCCTCTGCCTTAGTCCGAAACTTTTGTTGTCGCAGTGGATATTTCAAGTGCAGTGACAGTGAATTGACAAACAGAGGCCTATGTTGCATATATGTCATGACGTATTTTATCTTTCCATTTAGTCACTTGAATCTCTGGTCAATCTCCCATACATATTCTCTTGGTTTATGTCTAATCTCTATCATCTTGTTCATGTATTGGTCCTCCGAGCTCGGCTTCTGGAACTTGTTTATCAACATATTCTTGATATCTCCAATTGTTCTGGTTGTCCCTGGAAGATTGTTTGGAGCTAAACTCGTATACCAATCATGTGCGCAATCTCTTAATGTGATAGATAACTGTGCAAGTTTAGTGTCCTCGTCTGTGATCTTTTTTTCTTCCCAAATCTTTTCATAGATAAACATGTGCTTCTTTGGGTCCTCCGATGCTTCACCTTTGAATTCTAGTAACCTGATGGTTGGATCATGTCCTACCATCTTAAATGTTGAACTACTACCTCCGTGCGGTGTAGATACTTGACTACTACTTCCTAAACTGGCTCCCCCGGTTGTTGTTCCTTGTGTAGATGTACTTCATGTTGTCTTCCTTCTCCCGAAATTCGGTTGTCTAAACGGTGGTGTTATTCTTGGTGTATTAGTCACACATGGGTTTATGGGTTCCACACTAACACTTATATGGATAGGAGTGTTGCCTTCTACTTCCACTCTTGGACCTCTCATCTTCCTCTCATATGTCATGCGCAGGATTTCCTCAATTTGATCCACAGCCTGAATATCCTCTACCTCCTCTTCATCACTTTCCAATCCTTTCCTCATGGCTATGACTCTCTTCTTGGTGTTCTCCTTATATCGGTAGGGTACTCCATTGCACGTCTTTCCATTTGTCAACATGATCTGCTTGATCTGATCGTTGTCCATCATAATTGGGTCCAAGGCCTCCTCCTTCTTTCCTTTATCCCCTTCTCTTTCCATTTCTTCTTTTCTTGTCAGTGCTTCCTCCCTTCCCCCATGCACACAAGGAAGTTTAGTTGTCTGACTCCATTGTCATTACACCTTTGTTATATAGCAATATCTTAATGGAAGTATATAATGATATGATGTACCTACCTCGAGGTCCCTTCAAGAATTATTGTTCAGCTACGCTGTACGATTTTGTTGTATCTACTGCAAACTCTGTGATAAATCCGAAAACAATGTCGCCTAACCAGAAATCTACTGCATAAACTTATTATCAACTCATTGTAGCTACGCAATCTCTACAGGATTCCATTCTAGCTGTCTAATTCGATTTGTAGGATGGTTGTTTTTCAATCTTTTGATCCACTACTGCAATATGTGTGGGAACTCACAGAAAAATACTTCATGCAAATCTATGAATACGTACTTGTCCAGATATTTGCGCGGTGTTAGCTTCGGGTTTTTGTTATCTTTCAACGCAAACTCTAGCTCTTTTGTCTTCAACCAACTTTCTATATCTACCTTTGTGGGATTCCATGGTCTCAACATCCCCTTTTAGGTTCACATTATTTCTCCTTCTTGTCGTCTGATCCCGTATGATTTTGAAACTTCTTCTACAGATCTCATATGTTTAATCCCATTGCCTTCCAATCAGTCGGCAACAAAACCATTTGTTGGTTTTTCCATTTTATCTATCTACTCTTATTGGTCTTGAGGGATTCTGATTTTGATTCTCATTGACCATTACAGATTGACCCTAGTTCATAACTAAGAAGCTTCCCAACAAAATCCCTTAAAGACTATCGGCCCCTCTGGTAACCTAGAAGAAAACGTAATACATGGAGTGCACTGTGCAGTCTCACCCAAGATATCTTTATGGGTGGCTGCAATACCCAGGTGTTTACAACCTAGGATTGAACGATATATGTGCTTGTGCGTCATAAGCTTTCTTCAATCCATTTAACATCTAGTTATAATATTCATTCTATGCATGCGTGTAAAAATACTAGATCTACTTAATTACTTCATTCATCCAACATTCATCAACTAATCAGACCCAAAGACACATTCATTCAGTCACATAATGCAGTGTTACCGTGGTTCACCCCCTCTTGGCTACATCCACAAAGATCTGGCTCTCAAGATTTTATTATATTTTAGAAAGATATCACACCGCGCATGGTTACAGTCTTAGTCCCTCTTCTCTTCCACAAGTTTCTCAATCCCTGTGAGGTTGACTAGATCGCACCAGGCTCCTCAACCTACGATCTAACCTTCGGGACCGAGTCGTTCATGCCTTCTCTAGCTCACCAGCTTAATGATTTATACAGTCCTTACAATTCCCTTCCTCTTTGTCCCTCTATGTGTCTTGCATGTGTTTTTCTCTATCTATATATCTATCTCTATGTATATATCGTCTATCTCTGTGTCTCCCTCCTCCTCCTAAGTACCACTTATTTATATCCTCAATGCACCAGCCATTACAATGTATTACAAAAACCCTAACCCTAGCGTCGTTAGGTCTTCCATGCATGCGCGCGTGTTGCTTTTCCTTCCAACTGTCTTTTTCCTCTTGCATGCTTCTCTTCCAAAAATAACCTTTCTTCCTGATTCAACCCGCATCCAACAACCACCCAAGAAAAGTCAGTTTGAAACAACAATGAGAAGAGAAAGTATGCCTCGCAAAGCAATAAATATGGATTTTAAATGTTTTTTTTTATGATTTTCAGCAATGAGGACAATATTTAATCATTTTCAACTTATTTTGGACAACAAGCTTTATTTTGGATATTTTTGTGGATAAAATGGATATATTGTTTTCTTGGGATATGTCGTTAAATTTTGTTGATATTTAAATATTCGATTTAAATGATATCCATGGGAGCTACAAGGGTGTTATATGATCCAAATGATAAATTTTGTATTTTATATTTGATGATTGACAAGAGAATGATGGGAGTCACAAGGGGTCCCACCTATTTAGTAATTATTAACTAGGCCCTTATTAATATATTATTATTAATTATTTCTCCCTAAACTAATTAGTTAAGTTAATTTGACTTAACTAAAGGAAGTAGTTGAACTACCTCAACTTATTGAGAAAGAATAAATGTTCAATGAGAAGAAGAGACAAGGGGAGAATAGAAGGAGAAAGACAAGACTAAGGTTTGCTCTTTAGTTAATGAGATAGCTTCAATTTTCATTCATTTCTGAGTTTACTTGAAAGCCTAATCCTCTTGTTGACAACAGGGTCTTATTGAAGGCAACAAGATTCAAAACTGAATCATACTTTCCAACAACTTGTTTTAAATGTGTTTGATTCATCATTGATAGTGTGTGTATTCTTGTCTATTTGTGAATTAATTTTCATGGTTGATAAAGAATGTCTTGCAAAGTCAAATGACAACATTTTATGGCAAGCTAATCTAGATCATTAATTTTAGTTTTATTTTACTGTCAGAGTCTTTTTGTATGGTGCCCATTGGAGACCTCTAAATTTGACTTTGGTCCATATCGTCGCAGGGGTTTGTAAAGAGAAATACACTTTTTGTATCTCAAAATGAAATAAAATTATATTATTGTCATGTCTCATACATGTGTTATCATGACTTGGTTCCTCCTTTCGCTTTTGGTCTCCATGTTTACTTTATTGTAAAAGTTGTATACATTCTTGTAGCTTTGTTAAATTTTATTTTTACATTGCAACATATACAAATCATAAAACCAGCCTTAATCCTTCTAATTAATACTTGTGTATTGAGTGAATGTTTTGAGGCTATAAACCTCGGGTAGCATTCCCAACTATCTTGTCTTAGCTAGGCAAAATCTGAAAATGATTGAGTAGGGTGCTCCATACCTTTTCCTCAACACCAACCTCACACATGTGATATGCACCCTCTTGGTGAGGATATTGAGGTGAGCATGCAACTATCGATAATAAAACCGAAGTTTCCATGCATGACTCTACTCCACTAGTCTAACTGAAGTGTAATTGAGTCGATATTAAAGAGAAGGTGGCGCCCTATTTTAGTGGGAGCGCCCTATTTTAGTGGGGAATATTCTCAAGGGATGATATTCTCATCTATGGATGGCGCCCTATTTTAGTGGGAAATATTCTCAGATGATGACTTTCTCATTTATGGTTGGCACCCTCATAATAGACTAGTAAACTTAAGAAAAAAAAATACTAGGTGGGTTTGTAATATCTCCAACACCCCCCCTAAACACTTCTAGGGAGTAAATGAAGAATGAGTCCTGACAATAAGCCATGTTAGGTACCCATTTTACAATGCATCTAATCAATGAACACCAAAAAATAAAAAGAGGAAAGAGGGAACACCTCATGGGAAATCTCCCCCCCAAAGTACAATGCCTCTACAAAACTTTAGTGTGCTTTGGTTGTCACACCAGATGACAGTCGAACGATGGAACTGGATACCAATCTCAGTGAGGAAGTTTTGTATTCAAAGCGCCTAAATGGTGATTTTGACTGCTCCTCTATACTCGACCTTTGTTGATGATAAAGCAATCACTGATTGTCTTTTTATTGACCAACAGATTGGTTTGGATCCCAAACTAAGCATGTACCCAGAAGTGGACTTGCAATCTATGCTATCGTTGTCCCAATCTGAATCTGTAAATCCCATGAGATGCAATGTACAACCCGTTGAATAGTGAATCCCATGACTGGTGGTACCCTAAATATATCTAAGGATGCGCTGGACAACTTTTCGGTGAAGCTCATGTGGCTCCTACATGTACCCGTAAATTTCTCCCACTGCATACGAGATATTTGGATGGGAGTGAGTAGGTAAAGAAGGATCCCCACTAGCTATCTATACTTGGTGTTGTCCAACAATGGTGTATTCTCTCCATCCTTGAGCCTTACCCTGGAGAAGAAGGGTGTGGCTGCAGACTTGCAATTGGTCATGTGGAATGTAACCAAGAGATCCCTCGCATACTTTGTCTAAGACAACATGATGCCTCAAGAATACTGGTTGGTCTCATGACCAAGGAAAAAGTGAACTGGACCCATGTCGGTCATAGAGAACCTATCATGCAAAATGTCTTTGATCACAATAGTTGTTTAGGATGAACTACCTATGATCGAGAGGTCATTTACATATAGAACTGAGATCAACAGAAAGTCAGAAGTCCTTAGCATATAAACATTAGGATCTGATTTACATCTAGTGAAAGAGTGGGAAAGAAAAAATGAACCCATTTTAACGTACCATGCTCTAGGAGCCTGCTTGAGGCCATAGAGTGACATTTTCAGTCGACATACTAGAGATGAGTTCTGTATGTATCCCTGAGGTTGCTCCATGTAGATATCTTATGAGAGATCCCCATGAATAAATGCATTCTTCGCGTCCATCTGATGAACTTCCCACCCCTTGGTTGTTTCAATGGAGAGGGCCAACTGAATGGAGTCCATCTTTGCTACTGGAGAAGAGGTCTCATCATAATCAATCATGTGGACTTGTTGAAATCCTTAGGCAACCAATATTGCCTTGTACTTGCTCATGTGTTCGTCTATTACCTTCTTGGTATTGTAAACCCATTTACATATGAAATCTTTTAATCTGATGGAAGCAAACCCCCAAGTTTGGTTCTTGATGAGGGAGTTATACTCTTGAGTCATAGCTCCTTCCCATAAGGGATTCCCTTCAGCCTCTACATAGGTCTGAGGGTCTGAAGCTAGAACTATATAACAATACATGGGCATTACTAGTTATGTAGTTGTAAGTACATGTGGTGGTTCCTCAAACTAGGATCTCATCCTCCTCACATTCGTTGGATCCCCCACAAGGTCACTTATTGCCTGTAGAGTAGACTAAGCCCATTTAGATATATGATGTGGATCATCATTTGCATGATCATCATCTTCTGAGTCTGATTGGAAAATCAAATTTGAAATCTGATTCAAAAGGGAAGATGCAGCATCTCAAATGTCTGGCATAAGAGGAGGTGTGGAAGTATTTGCATGTGGCTCCTAGGATGCATGCATGGGAATTTCCTCAAACTGGACACTCCTCTCAGTGATAAGCTTGTCCATTAAGGGATCTATCAATCTATAACTCTTCACACCTTCAGAATATCCAACGAAGATGTGTGTTGTGCTCTGAGGATCTAATGCCTTCCTCTTTTTAGAGGGTACGCGGGCCCATGTGTGTGATCCAAAGATTCAGAAGTGCGTGACTTCTGGTTTGATGTCTCTCCAGGCCTCAAAAGGTGTCATGTCCTTCATAGATCTGTGAGGAGATTTGTTTTGTATGTAATTGTCATAGTTAAGTGCTCCATCCGAAAGTTTGGATGGAAGGGACCTTGTATGTAGCATGCAACTAGCCATATCTTTGAGAGATCAATCCTTCTTCTCAACTACCCCATTTTGTTGTGAAGTGTATGGAATTGTATGTTGTAGTTGTATACCTACCTCATCACAGAGATGTTGTACATCCCTATTTACTTACTCCCCCCCATTATCTGTGCGAAGGACTTCGATCTTCTTCCCAGATTGTGTCTCTACATGCACTTTGAAATCTTTGAGATGCTCAAAAACTTTGGACTTCTGGGTAAAAAAAAATATCCAAGTGTGCCTTGAGTAATCATTAATGAATGTCGGCATGCACCTCTCCTTTCTAATGGAAGGATCGAGAAAAGGACCCATGAGGTCACTGTGGACAATCTTTAAGGGAGAGGAGGCTCTGCAAGCCTTGCCTTTCTCAAATTTCTCTTGAGGATGTTTGTCAACAATGCATCCTTGGCAAACTCCTTTAGAAAAATGTATATTGGGTAAACCTTTGACCATTCCCTATTTGATAAGTTGTTGCATGTACCTAAAATTTATATGAGCAAATATCTCGCGCGAGAGTCTACTATCATCATTTGCATGCATTAGTAGTAATGCATAATCAAATTTAGCAACAAACTTAGAAAATGTGTACAATCAAGACTAGTGATTTACTTGACCAACAACAATCCTAGAGTTGTCATGTATTTCATATATGGTCACCAAATCCGGTGTGAATTCCACCCTTTTTCCCGTGCCTATATGTGATATCTGATAAATAAGGAGTAGATTCACGAAGAGTTTCAGAACATGCAAGACATTCTCAAAGCTTCCATCTTGAAGATCTACTCTCCCTTGTCTTGTGAGCTCCATTGGAGTATCGTCGCCCATGATAATGGAAGGACTTGTGCATGTAGTTAAAGATGATAAAACATTTTTTGTGGCTTCCATGTGATGGGATGCCCCTGAATATATGATCCATGCATCGAGAGAAGAATGAATAACAATCAAAGCATGAGAATTACCTCTTTTTTGTGGCGCTTTGTCTCCTGGCTTCTTCTTGGTGTTCTTGAGAATGTAATCCCTGAGGTTGTTCTGCTAGAGTGCTTGCACCATGAGATCTATTTTCTTCTTCATGCATAATGATTCAAGATGGTAGCCATGATTGCACTAACTGTACTTCGTTTTCCCTTACTTTCCCTTTCCACCTTTAAAGATGGAGGATTCGTCAAAGGGTTTGGAATTACCTTCCTTTCTTTTCTTATGATGCATCTTTCCCTTTCCTTTTTGTTTGGACTTCAAGTTGGATTTGTTTCTCTCATGCACAACAACTGCATGCGCTTTGGAGCTCTTGATTGCTCCCATTTTGATGAGTTTGTATTGCTCATGCATCATGGACTCAATAGAATATCCAGTGAGGGAATTTTCCATGATGTTCCTAATGTAATCCTCACTATATGGAATGTGGAGACAAAAACTGCATACTCCGAACCCAATTTTGAAAAAATGGTAAGAATCATTTGTTTTCTTGTGTAGATTTGTCAATATTGCATCCTTTTAGTTGTAGAAGTAGGGACTTGAACTTCGTGAAGAAGTCCTGGATATTCTCAAAACTATTCAGATCTAAGGAGTTCAACTCAATCTCGAGCATGTGGCCTCTCATCTCGTCCTGTTTTCCAAACAGACCTTCCAAACTGGTCCAAATATCATTTAGAGTAGAACAAGATTCAACATGAAAAAATAGCTCAAGAAAAATCGACATGAAAATGAGACCGAAGACCCCATCCATGTGGTTGAAGTATTTGGATTTTTCGATCACCAACATGGGTTCAGTCTATGTAGCCATGGTCATTCGGTATAAGCCTCTACCTCTGAGTTGAAGTAAAAAATTTAGCTTCCACTCAAAATAATTGTGTGGCGTGAGAAGAGATAATGGTGGAAATTCCATTCTTTCTGACTACTTCAATCTTCTATACTTGCAAATGAGTGCTTGTGTGCCTTCTCCTAGTAACCTGTGGGATATGATACCATGTAAAGTTTAGGTGAACCTTACCCAGAGAATTAGCTAGTAGTAATTCACACAAATCTTGCAAAAGAGACAGAGAAAGAGAGAAGAGATGGAGAAAGAATAAATAATTGTATTAATTGAATGAGAGAATGGAATAATACACATGATATACTCTACATGGATGAACTAATGTGCCATAATAGTGATCTAGAGAGATATGAACATCCACTAATAGACTATGGAGTGAATTGCCACCTAGTCCTAGTTAATTGGCCATGTAGTCATCAGTTAACTGGCTAATCACACAAGTGGAGTGGAGAGAAACACATGCATGCACATGTGTAGTGCTCTTCTAGTCTCATGCATGTTATATGTGCCCTCCTAGTGAGGATACCGAGGTGAGAATGCAAATTTTGGTGATAAAAGTGAGGTTTCCATGCATGACTTTACTCCACTAGTCTAATTGAAGTGTAACTGAGTTAAGACTGAAGAGAATGTGGCGCCCTATTTTAGTAGGGAGTATTCTCATGGGAGAATATTCTTGTCTATGGGTGGCACCCTCATCATAGACTAGTAAACTTAGGAAAATAAATACTAAGTGGGTGTGTAATATCTCCAACACAAAGAATATGGAACATCTAACCTTTTACACCCTGAGGATGGGGTACAAGATTCCAAACACTATGCACCAGAGCACAAAAGTCTGGAGAGTTCTAATGAGAAACATTCAGTTTGAACAAGGACAAAGGCTTGGGATCCACCACATGCCCTACTTAAATGGAGGTCAAAATGGGCAGGTGATCCAACCCTGTAGCAATAATCAACACATCAACTGGACGCGTACTCCAAGAAAAGTAAATGTCATCCTATGGACCATAAACCTGATCCAACTTTCCATGAACCTTGGCTGAACCATGTCTGAAATTGGACCAAGTGAACAATCCACCATAGTCCAATTGGAGGAAAGGTCTTAGTTCAACAAGAAATCATGAATGCAGCTTCAACAATTGAGACCAATACTCTAGATTGAATATTTTGTGGTGTTTCACTTTACTTTTTCTTAGTTATGCTATTTAAAGTTGTAAAATTGTTAAGTATTTTCTATAAATTGTTTACTTATCAATATGAAAGGCTCTAGATGTTATGTAAGAAACTCCAAGCTTGTATGCCATGTTGGATAGCCACCTTCTTTGGGTTGTACCCGAATGATTAGATCTTTTTTGGATTGTAACTTTCATTTCAATCTTGGCTACAGTCTTTTTTATAATAAAAATATCCCCATTACAATAAAAATAAAATTAAAAAAATCTTCCTATCGCTCCACATTTCTTTTAAAACTTAGTTATCATGGTGATTTTAACAATATTGATAATTCGGAGGGAATCCTCCTGCACTATCCCCCAATGATTTAACCAAGAGATCGTATTTTCAAGCCAACCTCTTTTGAGCCTTGAATAACTTTTACTAATGTTTGAAATAGTGATAGGAAGACACTCATTCTTCATGTTGATTAGCTTGTGCTTGTACATTAAGTACATGATCATAGCCTTACTCTCAATGGGAGGAAGCTAACTTCTAAAAGGACTTAATTTAAGGTTAGTAATTATAAATTGCTTCTAGATTTGATCTATTTTCCTCAAAGTTTCCAGGGTGATACTATATCCACAAACCTCTTAGCCATATAGAATCATTGGGGTAACTAGGGTATTGAAGAGGACCTTCTTTTTTCCAAAACCAAAATTATGCATCTTTACAATTGTTCTCAAGACCAAAATATGATTTCCAACTTCGATTGATTATTTTATCAACACTACAATTCTAATTTAGCTTGTGATGAAAATCAATTCTAAGATATCTATTAAAATGGACTTCTTCCAAGTTGTTATAATCGTAAACAAAATCAGGGTATGTGATTTGTTTCATTTTGATGATCATCGCCTTTGTTTTATCTATATTTATAGACATCTTGGAGTTGGTATATAAATATTTGAGAATTTTAAGTTGCTTATTAAGGTTAAGGGGCATCTTGCAAAAGGGACAATATCATCTACATATAGAAGGATGATGATGATGTAAGGCCTACGAATTGTATGACTTGTTGTCTTAATTGTCACTAAGTTTCTTATAGTACACATTTTAAATTCAATTGATGAGAAATTACAACTCCAAAGTAAATAACCCGAGTATTTATTTAGCTTGAAATGGGTTAGAATGAACTACTTTTCAAGTGTAGTAGAAATTAACTTGTTTTGTACTATTTTCCCATATTAATCAATAAGAATTTAATGGGTTTTGTACTATTTTCCCATATTAATCAATAAGAATTTAATGGGTTGGAACAAACTATTTGTCAAATGTAAACATAAAATTATTGGTTTTGTAATGTTCTTTCCTATCAATTTACCAAAAAATAATATAGTAATTCATTAAGCATTCTCATTCCACAACAAGCAAATTGTTGTTTACAATTCACATTATAACTTTACCAATTATATAATATGGAATGAATTTAGGAGATAGGATTACATGTATTGGAAGCTACAATATGTCAGGTGAAAGTGTAGTTATAGGTTTTGTGGTCGAACTTGTATCAACTTGCAGAGGACAGAATGCTCTCCACCCAACCAACCCCTTAACCTATTGGTTGAGGGTCCCTAAGCTCACACTCACCAAAATTATACTAGTCACTCTCTTATACTTCACATTTAGGACAATTTACCATATAGTTCTCATTCCTAGCTTCTCCTTCTCCACTTTAGTCGGTTAAACATTCACACATATACTACCGACAATCTATGTAGGCCTTTCAAACATGGGTGATTTTAAGAACCCCTCCTAAATTTATATCTATAATAAATGGGAAAATCCCCATGATACATAGGAAAAATTGAAGGCTATTTTGTCAATAATATAATATGTATATATAAGTTTTTGGCGAATCTTTTAGTCGATTATATAATCTTGTAAAATCTTGGCGAATCTTTCACT